>CM062286.1:5539250-5554250 GCA_031216635.1 Dissostichus eleginoides
AAGCCATCATCATTTACTCATTTAATTTAGATTCACACACACACATACACACACACACACACACACACACACAGAGCCCAGCTGTAAACATTACAGGCACAAGGAATAAGCCTCGAAATGTCGGAGAAAAGTCAAAGAAGATGTACATAGACTGCTTACTTTAGCAAAATTAGCATAGTTTAAAATACTGCATTACTGTACATGTCCAAGTCTTGAATTCAGTAAAAAAGTCATCTATATGGCAAAAGGCTCTTTTTAAAGACATATATCATTGAATTTGTTTTAATGTAAAAGGTTACAGGTAGTTGAGTATGCAGCACAGTATCTCTCTGAAGTTTAGAAGTAGCATAAAATGGAAGAAAAGTATGCAAACTTCAAATTTGTATTCAAGCACAGGACTTGAGCAACACTCCACTTTCCCTCTGCAACAGGAAATGTATTGCACTTGTCTAAAGTCCACTTCATTATCTGAACAAATCTCCTCTTTCTTTCTATCGTTTCCTCTTCAACCTTCAGCTAATGTTTTGTCCTTCTCACTGTCCTCCTCCTCTTCTTCACTTCACTGTCATCCTTTATCCATTTCAGCCAGAGGCCTGCATAACAAGTATGGAACAATCGTGAACCTTTGAAAGCCTTTCTCTCCCATTTCAGGAGCTGGAGACTGAAAATTTTGGCATTTTCTTGCCTCATAAATGTCCAAAAAAGTCCTTCTCACTCCTCCAGTTCACGTCCATCACTCCAATCCAAATGAGCAACTCATCTGCATAAAAACTCGATGACACTTGATTTACTTTTCTCTCATTTCCATATTAAACTGGGCAGTGATGAGGAAAGGGGGTTTAGAGACGTAGCGAGAGAATGAGATAAGTGTGTGTGTGTGCGTGCGTGTGTTATGGTTTAACTGATGTATTACTATGTGAAATACTGTGTGTACGTGTGCTACCAGCATGTGACTCTCTGTGTGTGTCACGGTTCATTTTACCATACTAGAGTGTAAAATGGTAGATAAACGGAGGCCATTTGTGTGTGTGTGTGTGTGTGTGTGTGTGTGTGTGTGTGTGTGTGTGTGTGTGTGTGTGTGTGTGTGTGTGTGTGTGTGTGTGTGTGTGTGTGTTGGAACTTATAATAATTGCTCTATTGGAAACCATTGTAACTGAGCACAAAACCACACTATGACCAAGCCTGAGTAAAAATGCTCTTTCAGCAACATATTCAAACCAAGGCATAGGCATACACACACACACACACACACAGCCTCAGTTGACCTTGTGGCACTCTAACAGGCACGTGCGAAGACTTTTTGAGATGAACAAAGTGCAAAGTGTGTTCTCCTGGACTCACAAAGAGCCTTTCAGACGTGATGACACACACACACACACAAACATGAGACACACACTTAGCTGTGTGTGTGTCTCATGTAAGCATGCAATCACAACTTTAAACATGAACATGTGTTTGCAATGAAATCAGATATGGTTTTCAATCCGCAGAACTTTATATTAAATTCCAGTGGAGATCACATCAACCAAATATGTGTAATGATCTCAAATATTTCCATTAGAGAGTAACCATAGAGTCATTGGTTTAAATATCCCTCTCACAATGAAAACCTGGAACAACATCACTGTCTGAATGTGGAATAAGATACTTTTTCCAACCATGATCTACTTAAAGGGAAATAAAATGGGTTGGTTCAAGATTTTTTACAGCTTTTCTGTTCAAAACAAGATTTAAGTCGGTTTTTTTTGCTTTATTTCTTGGGGTTTTTCTGCAGCACCAAACATGTGAAATTCCAAAGCGTTGTGATAAACACAAGGTATTGCAATGCTCCTGCCTCTCAAAAGTGTGTGAACCCTCAACACACACACACATATTTAGTCATATCAACCAGGAGTTATGATGCTCTTCCGATGTGCGACGTTTTGGCTGTAAACACAAAGAAACAGCCACAAAAGATGCACATAACGCAGCAGAAACGATGCGAACATGGTCACGTTACCCTGTCTAATGTCAAGTGTAACATTCCTGTGCTTTTCTTATCGTAGGAAGAGACCCCTTCCAGTACCACTCCGCTCCAACTTCCCAAAACCACAACATGACTTTAAACCAAAAGATAAGCCAGTCTTAGTGTCTCTTACCTGTCCTGGCCCAGAAAACCTCCATGTTTGTAATCCCAAACTCTCTCCGGCTAGGAAACTATCACGAACATGTCAACTCGGGAGGGAAAAGTGGAGAGGGAAAGAGGAGGAGGAGGAGGAGGATAAGAGGTAAACCCACTGACTCATTCAGGCTGTGAGTCAGGAGAGAAGGGGAAAGAAAGAAAGAAAAGGAGGCAGAAAGATAGAAAGTCTGCAGGGAGGCTTTCTCTCGTGGTGTGAGAGCAGAGAAAGGGAGGAAACTCAAGGTGGCTCCCCCTTCTTTTTCCCTTCTTCCTCTCCCACTTCCCCTTCTCCTTTTCCTGCAGACCTTACCTCAAAGGACTCTAAAAAGTTTTTAAGAGGTCCTTGGTTAGGTGGTCAACATACCCTAAAAGTATTGCCTGCATGGTAACTTGCTTCATTTAAGAATTACGCTAATAATCAAACAATTCCGCAAAAAACTATTATTTCAAACGACCAATTTCCTGAAATGAAGCAGGAAGTGTTTCCTTGATGTAGAAGGCCACAGTTTGCATCACTCAGTCATTTCTTTAACCACAACCAACTTTCCCCTAACTTGAACCTAGTGCTGCAGATGCAAAGTCATTGCCTCAAACACTAAAACACTAGAATTGAAAATAATCTGTGTTTCTTTGCAGTTAAATATACTTTAAAGTGACAAAAAAAGCAAGTAAGAGGAGTTTGACATGAGGTTATTACTATTTCCATAGTCATGATTGAACTTGTTTGCTCATCTCCTAACTATTCAGTCCAAAACAGAGCAGCATATATTATTTTTCTCCTGTATTGAAATAATGTGCAACAAAATGTGTTTTCTGCCCCCTTTCCTCTCCTCCATCAGGTCCTTTGTCGTTGCAGCCCGGCTCCTTTCCTTCCTCTCCTCAACACTTACTTCCTGTAAACACTGGAGGTGGTAAAAGCCACCAACGGCTCTCACACGTTGAGTTAATGCATGCATACTGTACTGTGTGTGATCGTGTGTGTGTGTGATCGTGTGTATGTGTGTGTGTGTGTGTGGCCTAGCATTACTATCCTTGTGGGGACCTAAATCTGTTTACACAGTCATGTGTGGGGACACGCCTCCCTTATGGGGACATAATGGAGGTCCCCATAAGGGGAATCATTCATTTTAGGGTGAAGACTTGGTTATGGTTAAGGTTAGGATAAGTCTCCAGGAAATGCATGTAAGTCAATGTAATGTCCCCTGAAGTGATGTATACATGGCGTGTGTGTGTGTGTGTGTGTGTGTGTGTGTGTGTGTGTGTGTGTGTGTGTGTGTGTGTGTGTGTGTGTGTGTGTGTGTGTGTGTGTGTGTGCAGTGGCTTTGTGAGTTTGGTGTGTTAAGTTGGTTTCACTTTCAGCTCAGGATTACATTTTTGTATTCATTATCCCAATGATGAGAGATCCTTCGACCTTGACGGGCTAAGAAAATGGTTTTATAGTTTTGAAATCAGGAAGAAATTTCTAAAAGAAAGCGTGACACAAAGAGCTGGAAAATATGAGATCAGAATTTCCAAAACATACTTAATAAAGTTACTTTAGTAAAGGGCTTTAATATGACTTGTGGTTAACTCTGATCAGACCCCAGGCTCAATAAATACACGTGTCACATTACACGCAGGAAAATATGTGTTATGCACATGTACTGTTTTGTGGGGGGGGTTTTGACACTTTTTCCAAGATCAAAAGAAAACATAGTGCAAGGAAAAACAAGAGGAAAATGTACTTAAGACAAATATAAATATAAAATAGTGCAAGAGAAGGGTGCAAGTGACAGAATAGCGCAAGTTAAATGCAGAAATACTGTCTTTAGCACCTCTCAGTTGTACTTTGTTGTACCCTGAGAGCTCCGTGCAGAAAACAGACCCTACGGAGGATAAACTATATACAGCAAGTCACTGACAGGCGTTATTAATATCTCATTTCTGGAATACTGAGAGTTGGCCAGAGGCTTTGAGAGCGCTGAGTGTGCAGATCTCCACCTCAGAGGGAGCAGATGATTGATGCTGCCTCCACCTTTAAACACAACAGCTGAGGTTCCTCTCAGCAAGGCACTAAACTCCCACAGCGCCGCAGAATCTTCTCCGTCACCGTTAGGCAGAGGTGGGAAGTAGTGGAGTACAAATACTTCGTTAGTACATTCTTCTGGTATCAGTACTTTACTCCAATACTTATTTTTCTGACGACTTTTTACTTTGACTTCTTACATTTCTAATACAAATACCTGTACTTTCTACTTCTTACATTTTCCAAACAGGCTGGTTCCTTTAGTTTGAATGTGTGTTTGGTGGCGTGATCATTATTATTTAGAGTCATTGCGTGCCTATTGATTTGAACACGATCCGTGTATCCATCATTTCCTGGTCTTCTCTAAAGAAGAGGGACCAATGAAAACGTTGTCATGTTGCCGTTGTTCAGCATGGAAACATTCATTAGCTAACAATGACATTATTGTTCTATTAATATAAAGGGAGGTCAGGTACTCTTTAAAACAGCTGCTAGTTATGGGTACTTTTTACTGAAGTACATTTCAAAGCCCATACTTTTGCTTGAGTAAAGAAGTTTAGTCAGTACTTCTACTTTTACCAGAGTATTTTTTTAAACGAGTATCTGTACTTCTACTTGAGTAAAGGATGTGCGTACTTTTGCCATCTCTGCCGTTAGGACTGCGGCTGAACTCAGTGACTCTGAAAAGTTTTTTTTTAAAGCTCAGTGTTGGAGAAGTGGAGGAGAGAAGTATCCCTGGGATAAATACAGGTAAGAAATCATCACCTGCGCTCACGCATTTTTGAGAGCGTTGAGAAAATCAGAGAATCACAGACGGAGTTTCACTGCAGGAACATTGACCAGTGTTGCTATGCAACCAGGGGAGAGTAATGGATTACATATTGGCTTGATGATTCGATCCTCTGCCCTTTAACACTGTTAGTTATAATATTCATCACAGTTATTGAGGTCCTTGTCCTCACACTACTGCTTGTGTCTCTGTGTTTTGTCTCTACAGTGACTTATAGCTGATATTAGGATAAATGAGTACCTGAAAATCCAAGCTTTCTCATGATCCTCCTCTTCCAATTACACTTTTGCAGAGTCATGCTTTTAAAAACGTATTTGAATCAGTCTTTGATGATGATCAATAACTGTCTGATGATCTGAGTTGCTGTTTTAATAATATATATAATCATTTATCTTATTTTCTTTCCCGTTAACACAGTGTTGAATCACAAATACACAGGATCTTTTTTCACAGAAAGTTTCTCACGACTTTGACTAAAGTGTCCCTAACTTTTTATGTTGAAATTCAATGCAAGACCACAGTCTAATCTTACAGCAGCATCTGCTTGTAAATGACTTCATCCTCCACACCATTAAGTTTGCTGAGGACATCGGAGGACATGAGCGAATAACATCTGCACTATAGAGGAGATAAACAGTGTTAGGTTAGTGCTTTTACTTCAAATACTTATTCCATCACTAACTCACATGTCTTGGAGTTTCGAACCTTTCTCCTCACAAAAAACTGCAGATCAAAATTGAGCATGCTTGGTTTTCACTCTGTAAAGACACCCTGGAAAACAAATAGGTATGACTTGCAGTTTGAAATGACCGTAACTCTAACTTTCACTCGGTTTTGTTGGTAATCACATGACAATTTAATCGCACAAAATTTGAGAGCAGTAAAACTGAGTGACATGCCCGACATGCCTCAAACAGATCAGTAGGCGACACACACCTGGTGTTAATCAACGGACACACACACACACACACACTTGAGTGCTTGTTAGCAACTGGCAGACTTCCAATCGGCTTTCAATTGACCTGCTTTCACACCTGTACGGTTGCCATAGCAGCAGCAGCAGCCTCGGCCACACACTCCCAGGCGCTGTTTCCTGTCTCCTCATCTCCTGATCTCCTCATCTCCTCATCTACTCCTTCTTCTTCTTCTTCTTCTTCTTCTCTCTTTGTCTCTCTTTTCATTTCCTTCTCTCTCACTCTACATCTCCTTCTCTCTCTGCTCACATCTCGTATCAGATCTCTCAATCGCTTCGGATAAACCCTCCTCCTCCTCGCCTTCGTCCAATTATCTCTACACACACCTCTTCTCTTTTCCCTCCCTCCCTCCCTCCCTCTCTCTCTCTCTTGCTGCAGGCTGCAGGCTGAGCTGAACATGACATCATCGATCTAATATATGAATGAATGTGTGTGTGTGTGTGTGTGTGTGTGTGTGTGTGTGTGTGTGTGGGTTCCACCTGCATTCAGATGAGATGGAGAAGCAGAAATTACTGAACTGAGCAAGAAAGAAAAAAAATCGACATGACAAATTGCCATATTGTTTGTGCGTGCGTGCGTGCGTGCGTGCGTGCGTGCGTGCGTGCGTGCGTGCGTGCGTGCGTGCGTGCGTGCGTGCGTGCGTGCGTGCGTGCGTGCGTGCGTGCGTGCGTGCGGTCAGTCTGGCCTATTAGCATGAACGAGTGGACAAGGGAATAAAAGTAAAGGAAAAGTAGAGATACAAATAAAAGGTTGAATATAGAAATGAGAACAAAGGAGTATTGTTATCGGGTGATCACTAGGACAACAGTTGCATAGCAGCCTTATACCGTAGCAGAGATAGAGGCATCATAATGAAAAACCTTCATGTGTGCTTATGTCAGGTTAATATGCCATGAATAAACGTGATAGAAGAGAGAGAGGAGAGAAAATGGAGTCATAAAGAGAAGGAAAGCATGTGAAATAGTGAGAGTTATATGAAAAGATTCAAAGTGACACTTATAGGATTCAATGATTAAACTTAACAACATAAAACCGCTCGTCATTCCCTTAAAAAACAAATCACATGAGCGGTTAAAAGTCCCAACTCCTCATCTATTGGACAACAGTGATTACTAAAATCAATACTGTTACAAAAATGATTCATACAAGCCAACAGAACTATTACATTTGACAAAACAAAGAACACTTCTCACACTTTTTCAGCAGGTTTAAGGGAAAATGGGATTGTTGCACGCAGGTTTAACATCACAAATGAATCCACTGCATCTTCAGGACCCCTGGGGCCAGATGCATAAAAAACAGATATACACGAAAAACATTTTACCATGCATAAACTATGAAATGCTTTATAAAAGAAGCATTGAGAATTTGGGCCCTGCACGCACACTCCAGACAAAGCATCATCATTTTTAAGATATAGCTGCAGGTGAGCTAATAATGTGAGAGATGTGACATTCAAGCCATTATTTCCCTACCTTTAATTGTCAAGCACTTTGTAAAGTCAGTTTCATTCAGAATTCATCATTGATCATGCCTCTGACATTTAATAACGATGACTAAGGGAAGTATTGACTCAAGGTCCGCTTAGAAGCTGTTTTCTGAGCATTTAAAGAGGCCCTATTAACCTTTTTGGAGATTACTATTTCCTGTAGTATGCTATAGGTTTTAGTGCATGTATGGTCTGCAAAGGCTAAAATCCCTGAGAGTTTCTCTCCCACACTCACACTTCAATTGGCTAGCGCTCCAACACATTGTATGTGATAGGCTAAGGGGCGGGACATCTCTAAGCGGTTGACCAATCACAACAGAGCCGGCCAGCTAACCAATCAGAGCAGACTGGGCTGTGGTTTCAGAGAGAGGGTGAAAAGAGGTGCTGCAGCACACGCAGTATGAGAAAAATAAAGAGCTTTTTGAACATTAAAGCATGGAGACATGTCTCAGTAGAGACACTACATACTGATATACACCTGAACATCAGCAGGAGAGGACTCTTTAAAGTAGAGACACTGCATACTGATATACACCTGAACATCAGCAGGAGAGGACTCTTTAAAGTAGAGACACTACATACTGATATACACCTGAACATCAGCAGGAGAGGACTCTTTAAAGTAGAGACACTACATACTGATATACACCTGAACATCAGCAGGAGAGGACTCTTTAAAGTAGAGACACTACATACTGATATACACCTGAACATCAGCAGGAGAGGACTCTTTAAAGTAGAGACTACATACTGATATACACCTGAACATCAACAGGAGAGGACTCTTTAAAGTAGAGACACTACATACGGATATACACCTGAACATCAGCAGGAGAGGACTCTTTAAAGTAGAGACACTACATACTGATATGAGCCTGAAAGTGAGCAGAATATGTCCTCTGAAAGACGATCTCTTGTTTTTATCACCATCCACACAAACCTTCTACAACAAGGTGTTGCTGAGTCATAACAACAACAACATTAGTCATCCTTAACAAAAGCAAGATCTTGCAGGTAAAATGGTTTCAAGATGTTTGACACAAAGCCTTCTCCTTCATTCATAAAAAATTGCTCTTCTTCCTCTTCATACCCATTAAGCATCAATTACGCCTCTTGTCCTCGACCCTATCGCCATGACACCAATAAACGACGCCGTGTGAACATAATGTCGTCTGAAAGTGATAAATGTGCATCGGATGCTGATGAAAGTCAAGGTCAAATGTATAGAGGGGACGCTCCTTGTGCTTATTATTGCACCACAGCAGGTGTGTGAGGCTGTCGGTTTGTGTTAAAGCTTACATACGTACTGCACACACACACACACACACACACACACACACACACACACACACACTGTTCTCCAGAGGATATGCATATAGTGTGTGTACAGAGAGAGAATGAGCATATGTTTGTATTACTGTCTGTTGCAGCTCTGCAGAAGCACTTTGCATGTGTGTTTTTGGATGCATCCTCATCCTCCTCTTCCTCCTTCAACCGCCCAGTCCCGGAAAAATCACTTAATCGCCAATTTTACCGCTGATTTTCTGTTCTGCTTCATCCTCTTCCTCACTCCATCCTCCCCTTCTCCTTCACCGAGGGGGCAGATTTACAAGCGCTGTCATCTCCGCTTCCCTCTCCCTGCACACTATCTCTACCTCGCTCGCCCTTACAGATAATTAAAGAGCCCACTAGTAATCCCATCCATCCGTGCAATGGCACTGTCACACACACTGTCACACACACACACACACCGTCACACACACTGTCACACACACTGTCACACACACTAGCACAGGACTGCAGCATGAGGCAGGGGTGAGGAAAATGTGTAAAATAAATCTTAGTATTTGCACGCTTTCAGCTCGACAGCAGCGAGTAAACCAAAGCTACAGTTGTAGAGGACACACACATACATATACACACACACACACACACACATATATACACAAACACACACACTAACAGCCTCTCAGCCCAGTCACACGCCAAGAGGCAAAAGACCAATTGACCTAGTTCATTCAAACCTGGCAACCCAGACGAGAAAAGATGAGTGAAGTGGAAGATGGATGGATGGATGAGACTCCAGGGAGACAATTAATGAAATGGAGTAATGGATGGATTGCATGGATGAGTGAATGGATGAATGACACCACCTTTTTAAGGGAGGGATGACGAAACTGAAGGATCAATGGATATAATAATGGATTATGTCGCGAGGCAATAACGAATGGTTTGGATGCAGGAAAAGAGGAATGGGTGAATGGGTGAAAAGAGGGATGCATGGACACCTGAATATAAGACTTTTGGACGGACGGAAACTAAATAAAGGGGGAACATGTATACAAAAGGGAAGCATTGGATCACTGGATGGCAGATTGATAGATAATGGAATAAAAGGAGAAGTGTGTGTGAGAAATAAATTGAGGAAAATATGCTTGAATGGATGGATAGATAGATGATTGGACAGAGGCATGAAAAGACAAACGATTTATGATGGGGAAATTGGGATAAAATTCCAGAACAATCATTGGATTGCAGGGAGTAAATGAAGAATCAATGGATAAAGACATCGATGAATGGAGAGACATCGGCTCAGATGTAGATATATACGAAAATATAATAAATGGAACCATGACAAGAGAGAAATATGGACATGAAACAGTATGTATGTTACACATTTTGAAGAAGGGATTGAGACATTGAGGTATAAAAGGACGTAAGAACTGACCCTATGGCAAATAATACTAGATTTAGGGTAACATACAGAACGTAGACAGGTGCATGTGCGACATGAATGGAGTAAAATCGATAGAAATGTGGATAACAACGCAAGGTAGACAGACGATAATCAGATGGGTGAATGAATGAGGACTCGCCAGCATGTGTGTGTAAAATGAATGGAAGAAAAGACGCATGGCCGGCTTTAAGGGGCGTGTGGCGCTTTTAATATGAGATGTTTCGGATTGTAAGATTCACAAATCGGAAGACAAACGAATGTATGAATGAATCGTGCATGTGTGTGTGACACATTATGGGATGGAGGGGTGAAAAGAGGCTGGATGTGAGACGCATTGGGTGAAAAACGAATGAAAAATGAGATGAAAATGCGATATGTAGAAAGATAAAGTACCTGTTGCCGATTTGGGTCTGTGTCTTCCTTTGGGCCGTCGTTGGGAATTGCCCATACTATTCTTCCTGTCCCAAAACATCACCGCCTCATTCCACCAACACACACACACACACTGACTGAGTGACAGCGACAGAGAAGCTGACGAGGTGTGCGTGTGTTTGCTAAAGCATGTGCAAGAAAACGAGGTGTGTGTGTGAGAACGAGCGTCACAGCATCACTGAAGCCGGCTGCATCCCGGAGTGTGTGACTGCATGTCTATGTGTGTGTGTGTGAGTGTGTTTGTGTGTCTGTGTGAAGCTCTGCATGAGATTGCGGCTGAATGAGAGAGGCAGAGTGACAGAAGACGGGAAAGAGAGGGAGAGAGGAGTGTGTGTGAGATCTCGTCTGAGTGCACCGCGCTACGTGAGCTGTTGACAAAGCAGGCTGTGTGTGTGCATGTGTGTGTGAGAAAGAGTGTGTGAGTGTGTGAGAAAGAGAGAGGAAGTAAGTGTGTGAGAGAAACCTGCACACATGTCAATGAAAGGTTTGGCTGTTGCAGATGAGCATGTGCGTAACTGTGTGTGTGTGTGTGTGTGTGTGTGTGTGTGTGTGTGTGTGTGTGTGTGTGTGTGTGTGTGTGTGTGTGTGTGTGTGTGTGTGTGTGTGTGTGTGTGTGTGTGTGTGAGAAAGAGAGAGCATCCGTTGTGTTGATGCAGGGAGATCGAGTTGGGACGAGGGAGAAGGAGAGAGAGAGAGAGAGGGAGTCGATAATAGGGGTTGGAGTAAAAGAGGTAGAGCGAGAAATAAGATAAAAAAGGGGAGGGGTCGGCACAGAGAGGAATAGATTGGTTCACTTTCAGCTATGTGACCAGAAATAATAAAGAGTACTGTATGGACAAAAGTATGTGGACGCCTCAGATCAAATACTATTGTCAAAGTACTTTTTAAGAGGCGAGCTTTACGCCCTTGAAGTGAAGGAACGACAATAAGTACATTGTGGAAATTTGAGGTATTGACAACAGGAAGACTTCCTATGTAATTACTCTCTCTCTTAATTCCCCTGCTGCCTCTAATTGGCTAATCATAGGCGTCACTTTTTAAGTTAACCGACTAGATTTTGCCAACCTTCGATCATCATGTTGCCGTCAAACTTTGAAACTGTTACGGCTTTACCTGCCCCTCAGGATATATGATATGACACATTGCTACCACATCTAAAATATATATTAACATAAGCACAACCAACACATAAGTATCTCCTGATAGAAATAATTGTAACCCACTACAATACGTTTACTACACTACATACATTTTACCAAGCTCTAACAACAAAATAGTTCCTCCTTTTCATGGAAATTCTACTTTACTTACTATTAAATCTTAGTTCAACAGAGGTCTCACTCTCCCTTTCCTCTAATACCCACAAAGCCAGGTTCATAAAGAAATGTTTTTTGATTGGCTAGCACAGAGATTTGACCTCATCTAACGTCTTCAGGATGAAATAGAAACGCCCTGATCATTGGTGGACTTCACTAATGCTCTAATTGTTGAATGGGAAAACCATGCCATGTTCAAAATCTGTTGAAAAGCTTTCCTAGCAGAGGCTGGTATAGCTGCACATTAATACCCATTGTTTCAAAAGGAAATATAGGTGTTATATCAGGGTGTCCTCACACTTTTGGCCATACAATTAACTGCAGAGAGAGAGAGAGAGAGAGAGAAAGACTGCAGGAGAAATGCTGCATAAAGGTGGAGGAGAGAGAAGAACAGAAGTCGTAGTGACAGACGGAGATGTGAATAAATGAAGGCGCCGAGGAGAGAATGGGAGAAGAAATCGAAAGTGAAGTGAGCGAGCAGCAGATGAGATTGAGAGGGTGAGGCAGAGGGAGAGAGAAATGGAGGGAATACAGAATGAGGAGAGGAGACATCAGGGACTCTCTGCCTTATCTGAACGACGCCATTTCTCCTTATATCCTCCCTTACCTTAAGTTCCTCTTTCCTACCTTTATCTAACCACAGGTGACACACACACACACACACACACACACACACACACACAGCTGTTCTCTTAAGGTAGGGACACACCAAGCTGACACCAAAGAACTCACACAGACGGACCCGACTGTTGCGTCGCCTCACGTCTCTGCGTCTTGGCCAACAGTCGCACTGGAACACACCGCAAAGACTTCAGCCGACGGCCAAGAAGCACGTACGAACTGCGCATGCGTGAGTGGCAATAACTCTCCTTACCAGCAGGCGGCGGTAGTGTGTACTACCGCCGCCATTTTCACTCTACAGCGAGAAGCTCATGGGGCTTTCCCGAACCTGTTTCGAGAGCTGGAGTTAAATGAAATCTCAGATTTGCCTTCTTAATAGTTTGTTTGGGTCCCTCACTTCCGTTTCGCTTCTCATGCACTGATTCGCTAAGCTGAACAGCCAATCAGAGAGATTTATTTGACCAACAGCCTATGGCCGATGGCCTACCGATTCGACATGTTGAATCGGTAGGTTTTCGGCCAAAAAGGTGTCGGCACGGCCGAAAAGACACGACGGTGCGGGACACACCATCTAGTAGCGACAGGACGCTCATCGTCGGCCTGACATCCATCGACGGCTTGGTGTGTCCGGGGCTTTACACTGTGTTTCACGCATTAGTAAAGACAGTTCACAATTTAAATCCAGCCACATCAAGTAGATTAACTCTGTGAATTACCCTATTTCTATATTCCCTATTTGAGATGCTTTACAAGCTCTTTACAATATTTGGCAATATTTTAAAAGTCATAATGACAAACTGACAACTTGTGACTTTCATGTTTTTCTTCAATCACCTACAATGTTGTAATAGAGAGCCATAAAGCTTTTTACAGACCTTGAATGAAAAATAGTTACTCAACCAAACCATTCAAGCACACGGAAACACAGGTCGCCGTTAACCATGAACCAAAACACACACACACAGACACACACACACAACACACACATACACACACTCCATGTTTGCAGGAACAGGAGTAGAGTGCACTTGAGGCCATTCTTGTCCTCACTCCTCTCCTCCTGTCTCTTTCTCTCAACTCAACGTCCATCATACTCTCCTAACTATTCGAAGTACTTTTAATGCACTTTTCGAGGTACTTAAACTTTTCCATTTGGAGCTACTTCTACTCTCTTTCTCTCCTCCTCACAGCTGCATCACACGTCCTGATGAACAGCTGATGGAAAAGGTGCTGAATGTACCGAACACTGAGATGTGCGCAAACGTATCAACAGTCTGGAAAAAGATATCACACCCACACGTTTATATTTAGCTCTGGCATGATTTTTCAAATTGTGGTCTGGTTTTGAAGATAAGATAGGACTTTATTTATCCTAAGGGAAATTATTATTGTGGGTTATTTCAACACAATGCTCTATATACAATTTTAAGGACATGAATATGTACTTATTTTCTCATAGATAACATATGAATCATTCGAGGATATGTATACAGTAACTGCTAAATTCACCACATGCCAAAACCACAAAAAAATATACTTTATTTAGAAATAAAATCATCTCTTACATCTCTTCAAATTAAGTGTTCTTAAACTTCATAAACACTCAGATGTGTACATGCAGAATGTGTTACTCTAAGCTAAGATTTGAGATAAAATAAGATCTTATCGTAAATAACTTTATAACAATAAAAATATTGAATACAGAGTCAGTATGCGGTTTGTTTAGGAGATCTGTTTCGAGTATTTTCCACGGAAGTTCGTGCATAACTTTTTTTTTAATCTGGGTTATTCAAGTTATGGCTTCATCAGGTTTTTCAAAAATGATAGTGAATCAAAACGAAACCGTGTCTGATAACAAGTCTGATAAGTCAACCTCTTATCTTGACATCCATTTCTCTGGTAAAATGAGGAAATGAATATCCAGATAGTAACTTCCTTAAGTCGAGAAATGGACTCATGGTTTCGTTGTGATTGTTATAGTACATTCTGCAGAGAGCCGATGAAACTGAGAAAGAATTACTTCACAGCTCATCTCCTCTCCCCACAGACACTTCTTTTTATTAGCGCCATTGGATTTTTGTTCTAATGAAACACATTAAGGTTGTGTTATTGAGTCTTACAGGACATGATGTCTGTTCTCTCTTTCTTCACCTGTTCTTTATAGATACTACAGCTGATATGAAATGACTCTGGAGGCTTTAAAACCTCCTCAGGGGCTGCATTTATTTTATGGATGATTGCTGATTAATCATTTACTCATAAAGATGTCAGAAATATGTGAACAAGTCCCAATACAATTCCCCAAAGTCCAAGTGAATGTGAGCCAAATAAACAATATGCACAAAAAAGAGAGACGCAGTGAATATTTACATTTAAAGAGCTAGCTAATACCGCATCATTTTTTTCACGGTTTGCCACATTCACTGGGTTGTTTTAGCCTGTTTTCATGATAACGCAAACATTGCCCAATTTGGG
>CM062286.1:5556750-5589250 GCA_031216635.1 Dissostichus eleginoides
CAAGCTAGGCATTTCTGTCTCAACCACAGAGAAGAAGAGGTTCGATCTTTTAAAGCTTGCAAACAAATCAGGTTGAGGAGTACAGAGTGATTCTCCAAAGTAAATTAAAGATCGTTTTATGTCCCTGATTCACTTTCTGCACGCCTAAACCTTATTTTAAGTAAATTGCCTTTTTTTCATTATAAGGTGGAAAATCTAACTGAAACGTTGAGGTTATTGAAGGAAAGGCAACTTTTCTTGAAAGCAGAACCCTCGCAGAGTTTGGAAAATATGTGCAACCTTTGATATTTCTGCATGCTCTACACCTCGGAGTATTAAAAGTTGCATGAGTCATGCCATGCTGGCAGTGACAGGCAACGGTCTGAATGTTGATTTTATCTTCTTAGAAAGCACCCAACAAGACGACCATGAACTATATTGCTTTTTATAATTTGGCAGGAGGGGGAAACAGGTGGGGTCTTTGAAACTCAACATGTAAACGACCTCCATCAAAACTCAATGTGTAACCTGTGTTCTTGTTCAAGATGCATTCATTTATGATCAAACAAAAGTGACCATTTTGCACCACATTTGGATAAGAAAACCACACAAATCACAAACAACATTCAACAAGGTCTATTTGGCTTGTTTGTTTACGCTGTACCAACACTGGAAATATTTACTTGTCATTCAGGTGTCAGATTTAGTTCCTTCTGTCACCAAGTTAAGATCGTTATGAAGCCAAAGTCTTTTATGACCAGTAAAGGCTCAAAGTCTCTATAAGTATCACACCTGCTCAAGAAGGCACTATAAGTTCATGCAACATTTAAAAATCACAGTCAAACACACACACACACACACACACACACACACATTATTACAGTACCTTAAAGTGTCTCAGACAGCAGGTTAAGTGTTTTAAGTGACGACAGCAACAAGTGAACTCTCAGTGCCTCTGGGTCCAAGTGAGTATGAACCAGGATGAGAGAGGGAGAGGGAGAGAGAGAGAGAGAGAGAGAGAGAGGGAGGGGTGAACAGATTTATGGGCGAGTGACAGAAACAGAGGGAGGCAAAGAGCCAACAACACAAAATGCCGACACTGACGGATAATAATAAAAACAAATCACAAGATGAAAGATAAGGAGGACAAAAGAGGAGAATATGAGGAAGAGGAGGTTGGAACAAATGGTGGCAAATATTGACACACACACACACACACACACTCACACACACTCATGCTGACCATTCCAACAGAGCAGACGTCTGGCCCAGAGTGGATTATGGGTAATTAACTGCTTATTAATGATTCCCGTTGAGCAAGGACTCCGACAGGACAGAACACATATCGCCATGTGATACACAAGAAAGTGTGTGTGTGTGTGTGTGTGTGTGTGTGTGTGTGTTCATGCTCCTAGAGAGTAAACCAGGGAAGAAAACACACACACACACAATGTCTAGAGATGCCAACCAACACATCCGTAAACCAATCTTTAGCCCTTAATCCTGCCTTCAGAGAGAGAGAGTGTGTGTGTGTGTGTGTGTGTGTGCGTGCGTGCGTGCGTGCGTGCGTGCGTGCGTGCGTGCGTGCGTGCGTGCGTGCGTGCGTGCGTGCGTGCGTGCGTGCGTGCGTGCGTGCGTGCGTGCGTGCGTGCCTATCCAGTCTAATCTAGATATAACATTTGATTTGAACATTGGATTCTTTTCCTTTTTCAATATAATAGTAAGCAATATTTTACACTTTCTACCTTGCGAGTCGACTTTAAATCAGTCCTTCATCCATGAGTCAACACTTAACAGCTCGTGTAAAACACATTGTCCCAACTTCTCCCTCTTTATCTGCTGATCCTGACTGAAGGAAGCCGAGTACTGTCACCTCTTCAGCTTCTGTTAATACCTGTAAGCATCACTACATGTGTGTGTGTATATTTTTATGTGGGCGCTGTTGGTGTTAATCTGCTAATCCAGAGCCAGATTACAGTAAGGAGTTTGATAAGGAAATGTGGGAGGTATTAGTGTTCACTGCTCATCACAGTGTGTGTCAGACAAGTCCTTCATATCACAAGGAACATAGCTTTTCATCACATGCATTATGTTTTATCAAAACATGTCATTTCAAGAATAAAGTCAGAAATTTTTAAGAAAAAGGTACTAATATTTCCAAAATGTTTACTGTTTTGACTGAAATCTCCTACTATGGCATGATTTATTAACTTAAGTCCTCAGACTTTGATTAATTTGATGTTGTAATGTGATTTCAGATACATTTTGAGTCTATTTTACCCTGAAATTGGAGAATTTAAAGTGAATATAGTGTGTATCTGTTGTGCTGTGAGAGAGTGGGGTTACTTAAGGACATTTTGGGCTCAGAACCAAATCTAGTTATATAACTTTGGTTGGTTTGGGACGGATAATGTGGTTGTGGTGATGGTGTGTGTGCGTGCGTGCGTGCGTGCGTGCGTGCGTGCGTGCGTGCGTGCGTGCGTGCGTGCGTGCGTGCGTGCGTGCGTGCGTGCGTGCGTGCGTGCGTGCGTGCGTGCGTGAAAGACTTTGGCGGGCTGAGGAGGACCACATGGGGCGAGGAAAATGTTACCAATTATTCAAAATCTCATGATCTTTTTCTTCTATTCCCTCCATTTCTCATATTCTATCTTCTTCTTTGTTCTCCTCTATCCGACTCTTACTCTTCCCTCCATCCTTCTTTCATCTGCCATCCTCTCCTCTTCATCCCTTGGGCTCTTTTTCCCCACTTTCCCTCCCAAAAAGAGAAGTGTTTATTCATCGCTCCATCATGTGTGTCAGGCTGGGGTATAAGCGTCCATATTTCCAGAGACAGAAACAGGACAGAAAAGTGGCATTTTGGGAATAAACAAACAAGACACAACACTCTTGAACAAAACTAAAACTTCAACTTGTTTTTTCTGTTTCAATTCACAGCGCTCCCCTGTCTGCCGGGAGCAATAAGACCCTGAAGGCAACACTGCTGCAACACAGTGATATGCTTTGTTTGCCTTCACACTGAATTACTGCAGGTTCAGATCCAGAGAGGAGAGAAGGAGATACAGAACATGTTTACTTTGCATTACTACAATTATTATTAATACAGTGATTCAGTCAACTTATAGACACTGTGAGGAAACAAGGGGTACTCAAGCAATTCAGTAATGCATTTCTATTCAATTTTATCATGTATTTAATATTGTTCTCTTTATGTTTATATAAATATCTCGATTTTATTGTATTTAGATGTATATTTTTTTTACATTTGTACTTGTTTAATATTTTTAATATATATTTGATGTTATTATTAAATGGAGCAACTGTCACAAAACCCAAATTCCCCTAGGATAAAAAAAAAGAAGTATTCTGAATCTGATGATTTTGACAAAGTTAGATAGAATTTAGTACTGTAGGGTGTTTGTGTGTGTGTGTGTGTGTGTGTGTGCGTGCGTGCGTGCGTGCGTGCGTGCGTGCGTGCGTGCGTGCGTGCGTGCGTGCGTGCGTGCGTGCGTGCGTGCGTGCGTGCGTGCGTGCCTATCCAGTCTAATCTAGATATAACATTTGATTTGAACATTGGATTATTTTCCTTTTTCAATATAATAGTAAGCAATATTTTACACTTTCTACCTTTTTTTTTACCCGTTTCAGTGACAAAATAATAGTTTTTCCAACAAAAATCACCTAAAAAAACTAAGATAATACAACTTTGCATAAGAGGTGATTCTTTATTACCTGAAACGGTCTATAATCGGGTTTATATCAATATGCACAGGGTGATAAGAAGTCAAGAAGTCAGAAGATAAGGAGTAAATATATGCTTAAGAAAAGGTTTGGCAGGGATGTGAAGTATTTGTGGTTTAATAAACACTTGAAAAACATCAAAAAAGAACCCTAAAATGTGTGTTTATCTGTATCTGATCCATCACTCTGCATCCCCACCTTTTCACTTCTTAAACCTCCTGCAAACATGTAGTATTGCAGCTGCTACCTCTTGCTGGTGCCTGTAGATAACATCAGCAGCAACAGTGTGTTTATTTCCTGCAGATTGAGGTCAGTCGGACCAAAAACCGTAACTCTATTATCATTTTTCCAATCTATCACACAGACTGTTATGCAATATGAGATGCAGCTTTGCTTCCACTGTTCAGAGTAAAGCTAGACGGGCCAGATTGTCGCCAATATGCTCAAAGACTGAAGGCCAGACGCTCCATTCAGGCTTCAATCTGCATTTATAAAACCAACACTGACTGCAGCTGGTAGCATCACATGCTCTTTCTGGCTAGCATCCGATTTTTCTCATTCAATTTCACTGTGTTTTGGTTCCACAGGTTATATTAACAGCCTGCAAACATGTTCACTTCTCTTGGCTCACAGCCTTCGGTGCTAATGAAAAGGAATCTCTGTTTGTCAGACGCTGAAGAGAGAGCAACGAGGTAAAATGAAAATGTAATGACACTGTCTACAAGTCCTCCAAACGACAAAATATGCACATAATTCACACAGCCAGCCTGTCGGTTTAACATGAGCAAATGTGGAAGGCATTTGTCGTTTCTTCTTCTGAAAGCAGCTTAGGATTTAAGTAAATAAAATACCAAAATACACAAGCATCATTTCAGTAAACAAGTAGGTCAGAAAATATGTAAACATTACGTTAGGGGGTGTTTTTTTCCCCGTTAGTAGTGCTCGAGCAATGCTGTTTTATATCTTAGACCACATGTGTCAAACTCAAGGCCCGGGGGCCAAATCCGGCCCGTGGTGGATTTAATTTCGGCCCGCAGGATAATTTCTAATTACTATTAGATCTGGCCCGCCGGTATATTGCACGCACACCTTCACTCAATCCTGAGGGTTTCCTCAGCTCAGAGCCTGAGCCCAAACATTGATGGCCTTGCACCCAAGATGAGATGCCAAGTATCTGCTTGAACTAGCATCACCGAGCAGCAAACTGAGTTTAATGGATGTTTCCTTCTGCACTTTCTTTCTTGAGACAACAGGGCATGTTTGGTTTTTTCTTTGAGGGAAATAGTTCTTTTGAAGCTGTTGTTGGCCTGTGGAAAAATGTAATCATAAGAAATGAAGCTGCAGATAGAGCCATAAGAAATGAATGCAACAGATTATTTAATGTTTAATGTTGTTTTTATAGGCAATAATTTAAGCTTTGTTAGTTCCAGGTTTAATATGTGCAATAAGTTCATTTCAATAAGTTCTGCAATAAACATTGAACCAGTCCGGCCCTCGACTAGTACACATTTTTTTATTTTGGCCCACTGTGTATTTGAGTTTGACACCCCTGTCTTAGACCATATTAGATATACTTTATTGATCCCAGTTATATAAAATCTGTTTTGTTTGCATTTTGTGCACAAGCCTCAGGATGCATGAGCACAAGCTGATGTTACACCCATTATTTACGATGGTTTATCACAATTCAAATGAGCATTTGGCAGAAAGAAAACACTAAGAATAGTAGACGTGTGCCAGGAAAAAGCAAGAAAACGGAAGAACACTCCTTACAGATGTAAACATTGTCATAAACCAAGCAGCTTTCACAATATTCACAATAAATGTGTATGCCTCAGACATTACTTTCAAGAAAACTCCTCAGGGTTCCTTTAAAAGGACGTTTCACCTTAATTCAGCCTGAATTATTTCTTATTACAGTTTTGAAACTTTCTGATTAAGGGGAGAAATAAAGTTCTGTGGGTTTGAGCAAAGCTTTGAAAATCAGCCCAAACTTTACTACTTAAAGTCCTCGGGCATGCAGGGCTACTGTATACATGTTAAAATATGTGTATAATGCCTCCAGGAAGAGATGTGTGAAATCTGATATCGCCTCAGGGGTCTGAAAACTTCAAGTTCAAAACTAAAATGGAGGGTTTTGAGTTAGAAAGAAGTGTTTTTAAGAGACTTCTGTAGCATAACACACCTTGATCTCTGACAGAAGTGCAGTGCATTGTGGGTAATGTAGGCACAGACATTCTGCATTCATTTAAAACAAAATTAGGGAGTTAGAAAGTAGTGATCTTCTGTAGCATAACACACCTTGATCTCTGAGAGAAGTGCAGTGCATTGTGGGTAATGTAGGCACAGACATTCTGCATTCATTTAAAACAAAATTAGGGTGTTAGAAAGTAGTGATCTTCTGTAGCATAACACACCTTGATCTCTGACAGAAGTGCAGTGCATTGTGGGTAATGTAGGAACAGACATTCTGCATTCATTTAAAACAAAATTAGGGAGTTAGAAAGTAGTGATCTTCTGTAGCACAACACACCTTGATCTCTGACAGAACTGAAGTGCATTGTGGGTAATGTAGGCACAGACAATGATACAAAATAATAAAAACGATTGTTCTTCTGCATTCATTTTGTATTAAATCAGCCTCTTGATAATGGGAGCCCAACATCCTCGCCTTACAGGGTTTTATGATCCCTTCTGATACGAGTCAACACTCCTCCTCTCGCTCCACATTGTTCTGCTGAGAGAGGATTACGCCTGCCCAGTGTTTTGGTATTTAGTTCTGCTCCATAATGCTCTTTAATTTAATTCGCCTCCTGCAGTCTTCCCCCGTAGTCCCTTAATCAAATAGTAATCAGTGTTGTTCTTCCGTGGTTAAACATTTAGCTCCCCTCAAAGCCAAAGAACAACACAAATTCATCTGGAGAGACGCAGACATGCATTTCAGGGAAAGCTATGAGGCCAAGTCTGTGGTTTATTTATCCGAGGGGTTTTGTTACAGAGTGAGCACTTGAAAAAAGGGAATTTGTATGAAATGAATTATGAAAATGGAACAATGTAAGTGTTCGGTTTGCAAAATGAAAACACGTTTCTTAGGCGAATTCTTCAGAAATGCTGAAAGACAAACTCCAGAAATCATTCAGGATCGGAGCTAAATGACATTTCTTATGGGTTCCTAAAGCCAAGGCATTTCAAATATCATTGTTGTGGCCACTTGTTTTTGTTGTTTTTTTCATGGCGCAATGGGGTTTTTAGGTGACCTCAGTTTTGACCATGTCGCAAACACACGCTGTTTTTGGAATAAATAAATGGTATATAATAGAAAGAATGTCGTGGTCGTAATTGGAGAGCGCACGGGACGAATCCCGATGGGCCGGTACTGAAGTGGGCTACTAGCGGTATTTACTAGCGTACCGAGGTTGGCCGGTCGAGAGCTGATTTTTAGTCCCAGTCCGCCCCTGGTGTCAATCCATGGTGATATTGAGTGGCAATAGTCATCACAATAATCATTTCAGAGATAAAGCCATTTTAAACATTGCAACAACAGGCTTTTCCCAAAATATCTGGGGCTCATTCTGCAGGGAAATTTGAGATGAAACACGAATGCAAAAAAGTACAAAATGATAGCAATTCTTTTTATAAAGGGGTTATTTTCCAAAGTCCCACAAGAGGAGCTCTAGCAGTGTTTAATTCAGTGTTTTGGATCGTTGGAGTAGAGCTTTGATGATGTTTCAGAATCACATGAATATTTATGTGTCTGTTGGCTGAAATCTCAAGCAAATTGGAGCATTAGCTCGACATCAGTGTGTGATCTTCCCTCTGCGTTACAAGAGAAACGATCAAAACTGAAGTTGGGCTTTCAACAGCAGCTGCAGCAGCAGCAACACGTGATGTCATCAGTGTGAGATTCTCCGCGCTGCAGCTGGATGATGACATCACCACAGGGACAGATTAGAGGCGTGGGAAAGGACATCGCAGTTGGCATCATTTCCTAAAAGCAATCTGCTGTGAAGAGTAATCTGACAGAGCTGCGTGAGGAGAGAGAAGCCAAATCTGCATCCATATATTTATTTAGTTTTATATGTTAAAGGTGTTCTTATTCCTGCATTTTACTTGCACAATTCTGTCATTTGCACTATTTACTTGCACTATTCTATCACTCTTTTCATGTTTTATGTATGCTGCATTGTTGGAGCAGCCTTGAATTTTCCGATTGTCATTGCCAATATCAATTGTGCATATAACAATAAAGCCATTGAATCTTTGAATTTACAGCACAAGAAACAAATACAAGGTGATTTTAAGAAGACCAAAATAAAATAATGAGAACAACAACAACTGTATGCACAAACCCTTATTATTAAGCATTCAATGGACAACAATTCCACAACTGGCATCAGATTCTGATTCAAATGTTACTAAATCTGCATAATTGACACTGACAGTTTACGTGAAACTATCTTTTTCTAACTCAGCTCCTATAGCTAAAACTATCAAGAACAGCTGACACAAAACAAAGAAACACTAATAACCAAAAGTTATCTGAACTGTCTGAAACTGAAAACTAACATTGCCTTGGGTTTCTTCAGCTGAGGCTTTTATCCGAAGAAACTTACACATAGTTCAATACTGTAGACTACATGCCTACAGAGAAATTCGGGAATCAGTAACCAGGGTAATTTAAACTGCTATGAGATCGAACTACTGACCCTCCATAGAAAACCCATTTTCCCCCTCAGCCACAACTGATCCATTCACAACAAACACAAGATGTACTGCATATAATCTTCTCCAAACAAGACTCCATGTCAAATGACTGCAAGACATGTGCAGAGCTGAATTAAACTCCCTCTCTGTTAAGTCCTAGTCTGTGGCTCCTCGTGCAGAGTTCACTCTTGATCTGCTCTCACACATTCCTCCAAACCGGAGAAAATCAGCTAATCCCTGGAGAGCAGATAACGTAACACTGCTGGACACGCTGCGGTCAAACAAGAAACCCTCCACTGTACTGTACCCCGCAGCTGAAGGCAATGAAGACTTTAAAATGTGACATATGCATTGAGGAAAAGAGTGAAGAATCTGCATATACTTAAAAAACTGCACTTTTTCCACTTGGTAAATGTCTCATTTTGGAATAAATCCTTGTGAACACGTTGAATACTAAATAATGAAACTGCTGCAGGGAAAGCTGGAGGATAATTAGTGATTGTCAAACCCATGAAGGAGTGTTAGGGGAGCAATTTAAATGCTGCTACTTGTCAGAGAGTCATTTTCTACCTCAATGAAGGTTTCCATTGGAGGAAAAATTAGTTAACATAGGGATGAAGCTTTATCCCCCGCTATGAAATTGGCCCCTAATCTCTGTGGGAGGTACTGAGACACACACACTGATGGGACACAAATCTACAAGTAAAATAACAAAATACCTTCAAGAAGCGAAACATTAAAGAATGGGACGCCTAAGAGACCCAACAGGGTGAATTACAGTGAAGTGACAGTGTAATTATGAGCTCAACATGTGACTTTTATCCCAAATAACCCACCATGTAAAGTCACTGCTAGCTGCAGAGCTGTGGGATATACAAAAATACATAAAAAGCTAAATTTGAAGAGTCATACAGAGGGGGAAATCCACTACTTACTTTAGTGTTTATGGTACTGAAAGAGCATTTAAGTGGAGTATAGTCAAGGCATGTAAAATGTCAAGTGACCTGTTTGCAGAAAGGCTAATGTGTCTCTAATCTTTCAAGTAGCAAGTAGCATCCACGCCTTTGTCACCACTCGGCTGGATTACTGTAACTCTCTCTACATGGGGGTCAGTGGGTCCTCCCTCGCTCGTCTGCAGCGGGTGCAAAATGCCGCAGCAAGGCTTTTAACTGGCACAAGGAAATATGAGCACATTTCCCCCATTTTGGCTTCGCTCCACTGGCTGCCAATACATTTTAGGATTCATTTCAAAATCCTTTTATTTACTTTTAAATCCCTAAATGGCATGACCCCACCATATCTTTCTGAGCGGCTACGCCCTTACACGCCCAACCGCCCTCTCAGGTCAGCTGATCAACTGCTCCTGAATGTGCCCAGAACCAGGTCAAAGCTCAGAGGGGGCCGTTGCTTCTCTGTAGCAGCTCCCACACTGTGGAACGATTTGCCCCTGCACATCACACAGGCTCCCACACTGTGGAACGATCTGCCCCTGCACATCAGACAGGCCGACACACTGCCTGCTTTTAAATCGCTTCTTAAAACCCACCTCTTCTCCTTAGCGTATTAACACCTTTTAGAGCGTTGATTTTATTGCTTTTAAATTGTCTTGTTTTTACTTGTACTTGTTTTATGGTGTGTGAGCTGTGCTGTGTTACTTTTTGTATGTTTTTTTGTTTTGTTTTATTTGCCTGTACAGCACTTTGTTCTGGAGGTTTAAAGTGCTCTATAAATAAAGCTGTATTGTATTGTATTGTATTAAAAAGAAAAATGATGCCAAGAATAGCCGTTTAAGCTAGCGAAAGTCACATTAAATATGTTGCATTTCCCCTTAAAAGACAGTGTGTTCTATCCAAAGATGGAAAAAGTTAAACAAAATAAATAACTTGGTATGCACAATGAGTTTGGTTACCTTGAAAATGCTAGCTAACAAAGTTATTAAGCTAACTAGCAAGTGGTTGCTTCTGCACAATATATTTCCCGCCAAAAAGTTTGTAGAGACTTTGCTCATGTTTTGCAGCAACCCAGTCTCACGGCATTTCGTGTTATAGTCACGACATTAATTTAATCTATTGATTCGTGTTCACCAACACGATTTTCGCATTTCTTTCGTGTCAAACAGAACGATTTTTAAGCAATGTATTTCTATTGGTAGTAGCCTATATTTCGTGCCTGCACCACGTCTTTTTGTCCGGTCGGGTCTTGGAAGACCAGAAGCTGTGTGGTTCATAAAACATTTTCTTACTCAATATCTTCCCCTAAGCCTAACCCTATCCCTTTTATTTTACATTGTATAATGTCAGAGTTTTTTTGCCGTCCGCGAGGAATAGAAATGTGGCTCAGAGCCTCAGAATACTGAAATCTGTATTTTTCGTCATCTTTTTTTTCTTCCTTTTGCTTTTAAAATCGTTCTGTGTGACACGACAAAAATGGCGAAGTCGTGTTGGTGAACACGAATCAATAGATTAATTTCTTGACTATAACCCGAAATGCCGTGAGACTGTGTTGTTTGCAGATATGTCTCCTTTTTTAACTGAAGCTATTTCATATAAAGACTCCATTTAAAGCAGCAAACACATATTTAAACCCTTAAACCTTTGCTAATCTTTGAAACCTCATGCTAGCTCTTGATAACAATACATTTCCTTAAAACAATCCCTTAGCTTTAGCTTGTTTGAACTCCTTGGGACACTGAACATTGTCTGTATAGCGACAACTTCCTGTCAAACACACATAAGCAAAACATATTTTCCGCACTATGCCTATCACAATAGTACAGACATTTGCAATTATTCTGTATCCTTGTTATCTTTCTCAGCAGCCTCTACAATAGCAAAACTAGCACAGAAGCCATTTGATGCGGTGTGTCGGGATATATATGTCAGTAACTTGTTGATTTGTCTCTGCAGTATCTCCAAGGCACATTTATTCTTCTCCGTGAATAAAGCGATTCTGATCAGACGCTTTTGTTCCTGCAGAGACATTGTTCAACTTAGTCAGGGAGAGCAGAAAAACAAAAGAGTTTTACTGAACTCTCAAACAACGAGCAGAAGCAGAGAGATCTGATCGCTCTCTCCCCAGGGATTCCTGCTTTTTTATGAAATGCACACACACACACACACACACACACACACACACACACACACACACACACACACACACACACACACACACACACACACACACACACACAGCGCTGCCTGACAAAGCTGTGTGTTTGAAAGGTGGAAAAGGATATTTGGGGTGTTTTTGTGTCATATTAGGTGTAGGTATAGGTGAAATCATTCTGTAATTGTTTACATGCTTTTCTTTTTCTGTAAGAAAATCGCTGCTCGTTACAAACACCTTTTAAAATCTCACAAACATTCATGTTGCAGAGACACCAACAATGTAGAAGCGGAGGTTTGTTTGGCATCATATTCACACTCATGTGCTATATTTAAATCAAAATGTTACCAAAAAGAACACAGAGAAACAGAACCTGCAATATTTTTAGAAACAAGCTCAACTCTAGCCTGTTGCAATCTAATTCTAGCCTAATTCTTACCAAGTCTGACCCCAAACTAATTTCTGGCCTAAACTGTGCTAGATTGTAGCCAAAATACTTACTTCAATTACTATGATTTTTGGTTTTGGATTGCATATGTTCGCTCTTGTTAATCATCACTTCTGTCTGTTGTCACCTTGGTGTTTAGTCTATCGGTTCAGAAGTATGCCAGGCTTTTAAGACAAAAATGGTGTATATATAGTAATTCTTAGTTGTATTTGTCTAAGTAAACATACTGAATCCTTACCTTCAGCACAGACTCTTCTTTAGAACGCTTCAAAGTGAAGAGCCTAATTTAATCTTTAATATCGGGAGCTTAGTCGCTAAATCAACCTCATCATAACCCAATACAAACACAACCAAAACCTTACTAAATCAAGACCTGAACCCAACTTTAAGTATGATCAGATTACTCCTCGGACAAAAGCATGTCACAAATCTGAGTCCTAGTTCAATTCAAACCCAACAGGATCCCAGCAGACCCAAGCCCAATTTAAACCCCACAGATACACAATAATCTAACCCAACCACATCCCAAATCTCAGTATGCATCCAAGAAAACTTCCCAGATCAAACCCAATGTGGTAAACTATTAAACTTAAGTTTGGTCAACAAAGTGTATGTACAATTACAGTCAACATTGGTTTACAGTCATTATTCTACCAGAACTTCTTGGAAACCAAAGTCCTCTCTCTCTCAAAAGAGTTATAATATATTATAAGTGCTTCTCCTACAGATAGATAACTTTGAACCAACAATGATTGACAACCTTAAGACCATCTTGGTTACTCATCCAAGCGTCAAACGTCCTGCAACTACAGGCTATTTGAAGGTAAAGTCTAACACGACTTTACAGTTTACAGGCAACACAATCAGAAATGTAGAGCTTCATGATTATGACTAAAGAGGTAGTACAACAAACAGGTGGTGTGTATTGCTCATAGATTCCTCCCCTCCTACCTCAGAGCAGCTACTGGACCGTCCTCACACAGATATATAAATATCTGGACAGAGAGAAAGCAGAATATGTTGACCGTCTTCTCCTTCTGATAGTAAATGGAGGGAAAAGAGGAGAGAGGAGGACGAGTGTTTGGGTGGGAGGGGAGTGATGGATTGACTTTGTGTGTGTGTGTGTGTGTGTGTGTGTGTGTGTGTGTGTGTGTGTGTGTGTGTGTGTGTGTGTGTGTGTGTGTGTGTTGCGCGCATGCGCGTGCGTGCATGTGTGCCCCCTTTTCTTATACATGGCTAACTAAAGCCAGATTTCATATGCTCTCCAGGGGGAGGAGGGGGTCTGAAGGGGAAGGACTCCTGCTTTCTTTCTCTTAACTTATTTTACTACAATGTCACTCTTTCCTGAACCAGCCCCCCTACTTTTCTTGATATCTTCAAATCACTCCTCTCTGACATTAAATCATCTTTCATGTTTTATAACTTCTACTTCTGTCTCTCCCTTATTTACAAACGTGCCCTTCTTCTCAAGTAAGAACATATCAAATGACATTTCAGCAAAGTTAGAATAGTATGGATAAATATAAAAACATTGCAGCATCAGAGCACCACAGTTTCATACATTTACTTGCATTTCAGCTGATTTAAATGAATCTTTTCATGCCATAAAGTTGTGTATTTTTCTAGGATCTTATGAGTTTAATAGGCTACTAAGATTTATCATTAGTTCTTGAATCCCTAAAACGACACAATCTCGTCTATTAGCTTTTCAGCAGCTCTTGATGAATAAATAATCAAAAATCAATAACTTACTTAAAGGGGACCTATCATGCAAAATGCACTTTGTGATGTCTTTTATACATAAATATGTGTCCCCGGTGCGTCGGGGAACTCACGCAGCGTCAGAAAATAAAACCCTCTCTCTTTTCCTCCGTACCCAAATCTTTTAAAAACGGGTGTACAACGAGTGGATACAGACCCACAGAAAGTTGCTATCAGAAACAATGCTTGACGTGTTTTGGACGTAATCTCGTCTTTGTTTACATTAGCAAGCCTCGCTAACACTCAGAGCTAACCTGTACTGGAGAGAGCATGTGTTTAAAAAGCAGGAAATAAGAAAAGGAACTCACCTTGTGATAAACCCGCAAGAGAAAAAGCATTTAGCTCCATACTATTTCAGAAATAATCCTTGATGTGGTTTAGAACAGGATGGCGTTTTATCACAGCAGAATTTAACTCTATCTCCGGTAGAATTCTGATCAGGCATTAGCTCCGCCTCCTCTTTTTTTTTTTTTCAAGCTAAGGACCCAAAATCCGCGTTTCTCTAACAGGGCTTCAAAAGAGGGGTTTGAGCAGTATGAGGCATGGCTACAATGGGTGAACTGTTCGGTATTTTAAGCAAAAAACTTCACAGACATGTTTTGTATAGGTATGGCCCGACAATATATTTTTCCAATATAGCATGATAGGTCCACTTTAAGCTTGTTGATTTATTTAAATTATGTGTTCTATATTCCCTAATCATTTGCATAGGCGAAATACACATCTAAGCTTGTTAAATATGTTCATCACAACTGTAATTTCCCAAAAATGACATGTTTTTGAAATGATATCACATTAAAACAACATGATTATGTCAATTTTTCACATGAGTAATGGTGTTCAAAGTTTGATAAACATGTAAAATTAGTTTATTTTGTTATAAATTCACACGTGCCTTCATTTTGTAGGATATTGTCACGATAAAAATGTGTTTTTACAAGAGGAACTTGACTTCTACATGAGCAGAGAGTCTTCAAAGTAAGAACAGAAGAAGCTGGGATTCCTTCGACTCCTGAGTTTTAATCACATTTCTTTCTTTTTCTAATTTCCTCTCCATCTTTCCTGTCTCTGTCCTCTGGGTATTTATATCTGTCTTGTATCGTTCGTTCCCCGTGCCGAAAAGTTCCCACAGTCTCCAAACGGGGTCAAATATCACCCCACCTGGTTTAATAAGACCCCCTTTTAAAAGAAAAGATATGATCTCTTTCCATGTTTCTGTCGCAGGAGCCATTTCCTGACAATATAGGGAGCATTAACGCAGCGTCCACACGGCGGCGTGCGTTGAAGCTTGCCGGCGGGCCTGTCTGAAGCTCGACCAACAACCAATCACATAAATCTCCCGCCCCGGACACACAACCACGCGGTTTGATTGGCTAGAGCTTGTACTGGCAGATGATTTGATTGGCTGACGCTTCCGTCGAAGCTTCAAAAGTTGAACATTGCTCAACTTTTGAAGCGAAGCAACGCGAGCAAAGCGAAGCGACGCGAGCAAAGCGAAGCGACGCGAGCAAAGCGACGCGAGCAAAGCGACGCGAGCAAAGCGACGCGAGCAAAGCGAAGCGACGCTCCCACAATGCAGTTCGGCAAAGTGTGACGTCACCCCATTCAAAGTGAATGGGCAGAAGCGTTGAAGCTTCAACGCACGCCGCCGTGTGGATGGGCCAAGTGAAAAAACAGAAGAAGAAATAGTAGGTGGAATAGGTAAATTACTATATTTTTAGATATAATATTAAAAAAACACGATTTAAATCTCAAACTTAGAGATTTCCTGAACAAGAGCATCCTTTTTTACTCACTTGTAGTTTTAGAAATGAAGAAGCCAAAATGTAAATAAAGGGGAGGGGACTCATTAAAATGTGATATACTTTAACTTTTCAACCTCACTGACACATGGGTGGTGAAAAGTAATGTTTTGCAGTATGTAGGAGGCAATTTTTACCCTTGAAGTCACGTAAACTAGCTTTTAATATCCAATCATTCACCACATTTTTGATACAACTGCAGCCTTTTCTCCATTTGCAATGGTGCAATCGGTGTGAGAAAAACAAGCCCGTCCTCCCCTCTTGTCCTCCAGGAGACACAACGGGGGGACTGGAGAAAATGAGATCTGACATGTTTAAGTAGAAACAGATGAGAGTTAGAAGGGGACGGGGGGAGAAGAGGGAGGGAGATACGAGTTAAAGGGTCTTTGCAGCAGCTTCTGTGTATATAGAGGGGTTCAGACGTGACCAGAGGCGAGGAATAACACCGAGAGGGAGGCGCTTTGTTTTCCTCTCATCAGGAGACGACAGGAGGGAGGAGGATATTTCAAATAAATAGAAGTTTAAAAAGACATACATGCAAAAAAGTGGGTAAATATTGGATTTTCAAACTGCATAGTAAGAGGCATAAATAAGGTTTTTTGATTAATTTGCTGTTTTTTTGGATGCAAATCACGTTTTTTCCTTCATTTTTCATTATAAGCATCATATAGTTGCAGGTGGACATTGTGTTTGCTATCATTTTGCAGTTTTTAGCATCTTCTGTTAAGTATAAAACACGTTTGGATGCACGCATGTGGTTAAATGTTATCATGTTAAGTAGTTTAAAAGCTAAGGGTAAAATATATACAAAAACTTCTGCTTTTGGCTCCCCCTGTTGGATGTAGTAAGACCTAATGATCTATTTTAAAACCTTTTAACACTTTAAAATAAAGTCATTTTTGTCTACTACATCTTCAGTCCACATGCAGTCTTCAACAATCCTTAAGAAACATAAACATATAATACATTTGATTCCTTTTTGGTCAACTTTGTGTAGCTCATCTGGAAATAATAGTGTGATTTAACACTAGAACCGCCAACGGGTACATTTTACCCGCAGCTGTTTCTTGATTGTATGTAACTTTTTTTCAATAAAATATTCAAGTCTCCCAGTCTGTGACTTTTCCTGAAAGTGTGTTATGTAGCACCCTCTGTTGTTAAAAATTGTCAATATGAAGTCAGCTTGAAAAAATGGCCATAAAAATTGCCATTTATACCCATCAGCCCTTTTTTATAGAAAATGCAGCGAAAACATAAACATGATGTGTTGCTATAGCAACGCCTGTTTACTGCGGTTCCTTAGAGAGAGAGAGAGAGAGAGAGAGAGAGAGAGAGAGAGAGAGAGAGAGAGAGAGAGAGAGAGAGAGAGGTAGGTAGGTAGGTAGGTAGGTAGGTAGGTAGGTAGGTGTAGAGAGAGAGAGAGAGAGAGAGACACTTGGCACATAACTCACGGTAGCGATCTTTTATACTTCATGCAATCTGCACAAACTAGATATCATATGAAAGCTGAGAATCCAGATTATATTGGTATAGGTTTCATCACTGTGCGATCAAAACTCACTCTTAACCCTGTGTTCTAGTATGATAGGCTAAATAAAAATAACATTGTACCTTGAAAATCAATGCACTCTAATAGCGGGTACATTTTACCCCTTGGCGGTTTTAGGTATACAGCGACCCCTGGCGGTTCTAGTGTTAAAGGATGTTTCCAGAGTTTCTTGCACATTTTCTTGCGTTTTTCCTTTTCCCTTATTGTTATAAATGCAATTTGTCAAACTAAAGTTGCCGATGCCATTTCTTCCCTACATATTTTATTCTATTTTGTTTTTATCTTAACTCAATGGTCCTCTCTCCTGCTGGGAGCCCCTCATAATCCCTTCCCTTTCTCTAAACCACAGCCCACTCCCTCCTCTATCATTATCCCTTTCTCCCTGTAAACACTTTCTGCTGCCTGGAGGACTCTAAAACACACACATTGAGCAGGAAAATTACATAATAAACACAGTCCTCTTAACACTGTGGAGCTCCATCCAGCAGATAATGAATCCAGACTGAGATCCTTTAAAGGAGTGGAAACAAGAGATGAGTCCTCTCTGTGAGGGTATCCTCTCTTTCTCTTTCTATGTATCATGTTTTGTCTCTAAGACGCTCTCGTTTCTCTGCTTCATATCAACTGAAATTGCCCCTGCTGGCAACAATTAAAACGAAAGGACTGAAGAAATCTTGTAACACACTCCTTGGGTGCATCAAAGCTTTCCACTCATCTTTGGGCAAACAATCTGTGGAGATATTTCTGCTATATATGAGAGAAAATGGGAATGAAAGCATCAGTTTGAGTTTGCAGTCTTTCAGAGAGGAAATGGAAGCTCTCACACTGATGGTGCATTCACCAAAGCAATCATCGAGTCATTTCCCACAAAGCTGATGGATTGATGGGAAACTCAGAGTGTGTTTGGAGGAGAGAAACCGGACACAGCGGCCATCAATACCCAATCAGATGAATGCTTATAACCCTCTGGTCCAGGGTCTTCTTTACAAAGAGATCCAGCACAAACAACGTATCATTAGACCTCCAAAACAACATTTAATTTTTGTGTGTTTGGTCAGGTTTGGGCATAAAACAACTTGGTTAAAATGTCATGATTTAGTGTCGGTGTTTTCCCGTTCCTCTAGTCTAGTGTGTTATCTAGGTTTTAGTGCATGTAAATGGTCTGCAAAGGATAAAAACCTGAAGTTTTCTCCCCTATCTTTCTCACTTGAAAGTCAACATGCACAGTTTAAACTTTGTCTATGAATCGATTAGTATTGGATGTAATCGACATATCTGTAAAACTGAGTATCTCTTTGAAGAATCGTACAAATGCACCAAAGATGTGCGCATAACATTCGTGGAGATATGTCATTCAGAATGAAAAAAGCATAAAAATGACTCATTGACTAAAGAAATCTTAGACGACAAAGACCTAAACGACCAATTAGTCGACTTATAGACTCAGAGGAGGCATTTATATTCAATTTATAACTTTTTTCAGATGGATTGTTTTTACTTAAAGGGGACCTATCATGCAAAATGCACTTTGTGATGTTTTTATACATAAATATGTGTCCCCGGTGTGTCGGGGAACTCACGCAGCGTCAGAAAATAAAACCCTCTCTCTTTTCCTCCTTACCCAAATCTTTTAAAAACGGGGGTACAACGAGCGGATACAGATTTGCTGCCGATCTGACGTCAAATCGGCGGCGGACCCACAGAAAGTTGCTATCAGGAACAATGCCTGACGTGTTTTGGACGTAATCTCGTCTGTATTTACATTAGCAAGCCTCGCTAACACTCAGAGCTAACCTGTACTGGAGAGAGCATGAAAGCAGGAAATGAAAAAGGGAGCTCACCTTGTGATAAACCCGCAAGAGAAAAAGCATTTGAGCTCCATACTGTTTCAGAAATAATCCTTGATGTGGTTTAGAACAGGATGGCATTTTATCACAGCATAATTTAACTATCTCCGGTAGAATTCTGATCAGGCATTAGCTCCGCCTCCTCTTTTTTTCTTTTTTTCAAGCTAAGGACCCAAAATCCGCGTTTCTCTAACAGGGCTTCAAAAGAGGGGTATGAGCAGTATGAGGCATGGCTCATGGGTGATCTGTTCGGTATTTTAAGTAAAACTTCACAGACATGTTTTGTATAGGTATGGCCCTACAATATATTTTTCCAATATAGCATGATAGGTCCACTTTAAATATTATTCTGGAGGTTATTCTGTGAACACATCTATTACATGTCAGTTATCTTGCAGAAGGACTCTTCCTCAGACTATCTTCCTGAGGTTTTTCTGAGGGTGTCATATGCTGTACAGATTATGAAACCCCTTGAGGTGAATGTGCTGTATATATTTATATTTCTGACCACATGAGGAGCTGAACCCTCTTCTCACTGTGGCTCTAAAATCAACAAACTCTCACATGCCGACTTTCTTCAACCGTAACATTCAGATTCTGCGTGCGTGGCAAACCCCAAAACGATTTTATTTTAAAATATATATATCTCACACTGAGACGTCTTCAAAGAGAGAAGCATGGGGTGAGGAAGAGGGGGAGAAAGAAAGAAAGAAAGGGAGGGAGAATGGAGAGAGGTGGAGGAGAAGAAGAGGATTAGAGCGATGGTGGGAAAATATGTGCTCTGTCTCTCACACACACACACACACACACTATGGTAAAGTGTCAGGATTACTTAAACAGCTGGGCTATACTGCCGCCTAGTGGCCATGACAAGAACTGACATTTGTTTTGCCACAACAATCTGTACTTTCTTTGACTTCTACATTTCGCATTATGAGCTGAGAGAAAAGTACTATATCAATGTGAGTGCATATGGGTCTTTTTTGGGGGGGGGGGGGTTTCATCCATTTGTGTGATGTATTTAGTGTTTATCTCTGTTGTGTGGATTCCTCAAGAGCTCAGTGCTATAATGGATCTATGAGACACTTTCAATGCTTTTATTTCATCCATCAGTAGCTCATTTTTACTTTCAACCAGACATTAAGCAATCTGGTGTGATCATTATACTCCAGTCATTAATAAACAAATATTATTTAGTAACAACTGAAAGGAATCAAAGCAAATCAAGCTCATAAAAGCTTATTTCCTGCATCTTAAAACTTTATTTTCTGAACTCATCTGAACTCTGAAATCTACACTAAAAAACACACACACACTGCTTACATCACTCCGCCTGAGGATTCATGAGCTGTGCTAAAATACTAACCTTAAAGTCTTATATTGCATTAATGATTTACGGAGAAATGTGGAAAAATTAGAATAAGTCTTAAAAAGTTCCTGCAGGCAAAAACACACTTGAGTGGTGATTACTTTAACTATCTGGCAGCATGAAAATGGGAGAGTTTCCATCACAGAAATAAATGTTTTACCACAATATTAAAGGTTTTCTTTGAGTATAATCAACTTATGTTTGTTAGGCTTAATAGACGGAGGCGGTGGCGCAGTGGACTAGTGCGTCGGTGTTCGGATCAGGGGAGCACAGGTTCAAACCCCACTGCAGTCAGCATGTCGTTGTGTCCCTGAGACACTTCACCCCAAATTGCTCCTGTGGGGATTGTCCACAGTATTGAGTATGTAAGTCGCTTTGGATAAAAGCGTCTAACAAGTGACATGTAATGTAATTAATACATAAGGTTTTGGCAATTGAATCTTGAATTACGCCTTACATATGAACCTTCTCAAAGTAGTTGAAAGTTACAAAATGAGACGCAAATACAGATACTGAGGCTGATAATGGAATATTTTTAGAGGAGTGTGGAAAGGAATGAGAAACAAAAGAGAGCATGCATTTGGGTTTATTTACCCGGGTTAAGCGCCAACTTTCTAGAAAGAGTTGTGGAGTAAAATCTCTCCTGAGACCCCGTAGCTTCCAACTGAAATGAATGTGAAAGACAAATTATGGGAAGCAGCCAATCAGAGGCCGGCATTTTGGCTGGTACTACTTGGCAGCTGAATTCAGTCGGGGGAAAAAAGAGTGAAACTAAATTCAAAACTAGTCAAAATAAACTTCAAACACACACACACATTACTATCTCTTGAGATGATACTCCCTATGACCTCTAAGCAGAGAGGATGTCACACTTGAGAGTAAAAGTAGAGATATTTCTACATTTATATGACCTTGTGTGACATTTCTAAAAGGTTTTTTGACACATAAAGACGAGCCTCTCTGTCACTGCAGCTGGACCAAAGAGAGCACTTTAAATCATTTGCATGTGAAATAGACACTGGCACCAAGATCAAAAACTAGAGCAAGGAAGGAGACACACACACACACACACTGAAGAGACTGTGTGTGTGTGTGTGTGTGTGTGTGTGTGTGTGTGTGTGTGTGTGTGTGTGTGTGTGTGTGTGTGTGTGTGTGTGTGTGTGTGTGTGTGTGTGTGTGTGTGTGTGTGTGTGTGTGTGTGTGTGTGTGTGTGTGTGACAGCAGAAGCCCTGTGTGAGCTGGGAAGCATGTGAGGCTGATTAGAGAATATTTACTGCGGAGTCTGTCTAGACAGAAAGAGGGTATGATGGAGACAGAGGAGGAAAGGTGGAGGGGATGAAGGAGGAAGGAAATGAAAAGGAAGAAGGAAACATGGGGGAAAGGTAGCTGTAGAAAGATGGAAAGGAAAGGAGAAAAGGACGGGAAACAAGGTTGGAAAGAATGAAGTAGGAAGGAAAGAATTAGGGACGGAGGGAAAAGGGAAATTATATTTAAAGAAAAGAGACAGGAAGATACAAAAGGCATACCCTCAATGACTGAAATTAGGTGGACAATATAATAGAAACACTTGAATGTATAGCATTGTTTCCACCTTAAATATTCTGATGAACACACAACAAGATATTTAACCTTGACTGAGACTATAGTTTGTGCCAAAGTTGCTGGAGGGGAAACTGCTCTGTCAGGCCGGCAGCACATAAACAACAGACAAGTGTGTCATTGTCAACTCACACACACACACACACACACACGTACACACACACACACACACACACACACGAGTTAACTTCCAGATGGACGGCATTCCCAAACACCTGTCCTGTTCTCTTCAAGAATTAATGTAACAACCACAAATATGTTGCAACTTTTAAACAGGAAGTGATGTCATATGTTGAAATCTACACTGGTGGCTTGAAGCAAATATGAACACACACACACACACAGTCTAATACACACACACACACACACACACACACACACACAGTCTAATAAAGAGGATGATGAATGGTGCATTCCTTCACAGAGGGCATTGTACTACCGTAACACTCGTTCATTTTCCTCCACCCACTCACTCATTAATCTCTTTCCCTCTTCCCCTTTCTTTTTTAAACTAGTTTCCAACAACTTTTCAACCCTTTTCTTAAAATCTCACCCTTTTCTCGACCCATTTATCCCATTTTTTGTTATGTGCATATCCTCTCTTAGTTAATGATTACACTTTACAATACGTTCCATTTGTCTCTCTTCTCTTACTCTTTAGATATTCCTATAACATTCCTATGTTCTATTTTCTATGCTTTGCTGTGCTAGGCTATGCTATGCTGTGCTATCCTATGCTGTGCTATGCTATGCTATGCTATGTTATGCTATGCTATGCTAGGTTAACAACATCCTAGCTCTTATTCAATACACAGACATAAGAGTTGTATTGCTCTTCACATCTAACTCATAATACATCTTCATATTTCCGCTTTTTTAATAATGAAAAGTGAGTGTTTGTTGTTCAGTACTTCTCCACATTCCCATCTTTCATCCCTTCTTTCTACTTGTACCTCCTTTGTATCCTCTGTTTTCTCACACTCTGTATCATGTTCTCATCTCAATAATTCACTTGTGTGTCATGTCTGTTTTGTATGTAATCTCTTCTCTGTTTGCCCCCTTCCTCTCCGCCTGTCAAACACAAACTGGTTTCTGTCGTCGCTCTGCAGAACGAGACGGAGGGAGAGAGGGAAGACGAGTGGAAAAAGAAAAGACACAAAGCTTTGACAGAGGACGAGCACAAGGAGAGTGACACATCTGAAAAGAGAAAGAAATAAACTCTGCTTGGGAAAAATCTCTTTCTGCGAGGACAATCATCTGTAAACCAGACGTACAGCAACAGAATAATGTGCTCTGACGCAGACACACAAATTATTCAATTGAGATACTCTTCCTCTGGCAGACAGGCTGTGTAAACACCAGCAGGAACCAGAGGACAGGGATAAGATAATGAGGTAATGGCAGGATGCTTCCAGGAAGTGTTATCTCTTCTGATTGAGCCAAAACAAAATGAAGAAATATTCTTAAAAAGCAGCAAAAGAAATCTAAGAAAAAATCCATAACTTCTAATGCAATACGGAAGAACAAAATATGATAAAATGCATTAAAATGAATTTACAAACAATAAGATTTGTTAGAATACACCACATATCTGTTCCGATTGAGCCAGAAAAAAGAAAAATATTCTTAAAAATCACATAAAACAAATCCTAAAAAACAATTCCTTATCTTTTGATGCAATACGGAAGAACAAAATATAATAAAATGCATTAACAAACAATACCATTTGTTTAAATACACAACATATCTGTTCTGATTGAGCCAGAAAAAAAATATATATTCTTAAAAAGCATCAAAATCAAATCCTAAAAACAGTTCCATATATTTTGATGCAATACGGCAGGAAAAAATATGATAAAATTGCATTAAATAATAAGATTTGTTACGAATTCACCACATATCTATCGACATACAGTAACTTTCCTATACAAATACTGTCCTTTATCTCCTCAATGTCAGCTTCTCATTATCCATTTATATATTAAGAATGATCTAGGTATCAGACAATACTCATAAAAAAAAGTAAATTTGAAGCCGTATAAAAGTATAATATATCAGTGGGTTCATAAAGAGTTTAATTACGAAGGAACTTTTCTCACCAATGCTCCACCAAAGGAGAATTGAATTTTCTCCGCAGCACAAACATCCACTATACTGAGAGCATTATTATTGAATGAGAAGAAAAACAAGAAGAACTCATTAAAACATGTCCCTGTTCTGCGAAACCTAGATCTAATTCTCTACTAGACACTAATGAGAGTGAAACAGTGAACCTTTTAATATAGTTCCTGTGAAAGTGAGACATAACGCTGCCTGGGAGGAGGAGACGCTCTGAACTGAACTAAATTAGCCGAATGGAGAGAAATCAGCTGAGAGAAACTCTTTAATCAAAAAGAGAGAGTTCTCTGAAACTCAGACTGAAGATCTGCTGCAGAAAGATGCCGTCTCACGACTCAGAAATTAGCATTTCCGTGTCCTTGTGAAAGGCATTTCCAGAGTTAGTACTCAAGTACTGTACTTAAGAACAAATTTGAGGGACTTGTAATTTCCATTTTCTGTTACTTTTTACTTCTACCCCACTGCAACTCAGAGGTGTACTTTTACTCCACTACATGTATTTAATCCCTTTAGTTACTTTACAGATGTGGATGAATGATGTGAAATATAATCAAGTGTTAAATCAGACGTTAGTTCCACCTGGAGTAAATCCACAAGCTACCCTGCAGTATACAAAGTCATTCAAACTAGCTGCACCTTTACCAGCTTTGAGAACCCTTTAATGATCAATCATTATAAAACATATCATATATATTATTCTGAAATGGACCAATCTGCACAATGACTACTTTTACTGTCGCTACTTTAACTATATTTTGATGATAATACTTTTCTACTTTTACTTGAGTAAAATTCTGAATGCAGGACTTTTACTGTAACAGAGTATTCCTACACTCTGGTACTTCTACTTTTATACAAGATCTGAGTACATCTCCTACCTCTAGGCATTTCAAGTCATATTTCACCTGAAGTACATCATTTTAGTATAAAGGCTGCCATAATTAGTCAACTATAGATAACTGGATCTACAGAAAGGGTACAGGACGGCATTAAAGCTCAAGTGATGTTGTCAAGTTGCTTAAAGGTAGGTAAGAATGGAGAAACCAGCTCGAGTGCGCTAGAATTTGAAAGTACGCAGCAGAAAAAAATCTGCCCCTTCCTTCAGACTTCCTTACAGAGCCCCTCCTCCAACACACACGAACGCGCACATGACCAATGAGGGCACGAGATAAGTTTGTGCACGAGATGGAAGGCTGACAGGCAGGTAGGCCATCCAGTTATTTTAGCCGGGCCGGCTCAGATGATCGGTCGTGCTTTTTACAGCGCCACGGCTTCCACAGATGACATTTTTGTATGTATTTATTGTCAAAGCATTTAATATATTCATTGCTATCGAGATGATAAGAGCATTCCATGGAATATAACACAAGTGTTTCTGAAGTGAATTACCTAGCCCACCTTTAATTGTGCTTTAGAAACAGGAAAGTATTCAATAAATAACTCCGTTTTGCTGCATTGATACTATTATATAATCTGAAAATACTATGATATGTTCTTCAAATCTATCATGTATGCTAAATCCCATCATGTGTGTCCACCTTCTCTCCATCTGCTGTGAGGTTAAACGTTTCCACGCCTGAATAAACTCTAATGTTTTTGTCAGAAGCGACTTAGCGGAGGAATCTCGTCCAAATCAGCGCTAATTGGAGGTTCTTACGTGTGTGTGTGTGTGTGCGTGCGTGCGTGCGTGCGTGCGTGCGTGTGTGTGTTTGAATTCGGTGAGTCCCGGAGGTGCAGCTAGTTTCTCTAGTAGCCATCCCACTGCTGTCACATGACAAAAGGGAAGTAAGTGAGAGGTAGAGAAACTTGAGGAAGTCTCAAATGCTCTTATACTTAAAACATAAATAATGTATTTTTAAGAAGTGACTTTCAGTATGTTCTACTTCAGTGTTTGGGCCAATCAGAGGAGTTAATGTGACTCTGTGATGCCAAAACACTCAAAAGAATTAGAGTCAGAGCGGCTTCCTTCCACTGCACTGCCTACACAGGCTGTGTGTGTGTGTGTGTGTGTGTGTGTGTGTGTGTGTGTGTGTGTGTGTGTGTGTGTGTGTGTGTGTGTGTGTGTGAGAACAAGGCAGTCAGACTTTCGTTTTCCAGCTTTTCCGACATTAACACCAGGAAATAGTTTGCAGGAGGTGCAATTCAATCCATAACGGTATGAAAAGTAACTATTGAAATGAATAATATACCCAGTTCACGCTTTTTGCAGCTAAATCAGTGAAATACAGGTACTATTTGAGCTTTATATTAAATGAAATACCTGATAAATAACCTGATATCTATGTCCTTCTTTGGTTTTTACACTTTTTGGGTAAAAATGTGGACTCAATGGCACAAATTAGGCTAGATGATCGCAAAATGTACATGTATTATATTATTTCACTTATATTTACTGCATTGTTGGCAGATCTATATCTGGTGTTAAAACAATATTGATGTGTTAATATTATTATAACTCCCACTCCTGTTTTGCACACTGGTCGGGATGCAAATCAAAAAGATGCCTGTGGATAATTTGAGAGGTCTCTAGATGTTTAAAGTTGACATTTGAACACATTTTGGTGTTTCACTCCCTACAAGTTCAACAACAAAAGTCCAGTAGTTCACAAAATGTACTCAGTTTATTGTGCATAATATGTATTTCTCTGACTCACATAACTTACTAAATTCAAATGTGTACTCGCCTTAAGAGCAAACTGAGACATTGAAAGGTTACTGCCTAATAGAAATGGCCGAATTTCCAGCATTCTTTGGTCAAACTTGGCATTACAAAAGCACTTTTCTGCAGAATACTGAGAACAAAACCCTTCCCTCTCCCAACAACAAAACTTTGAGAAGACGGAGACAAAAAAGCTAATTTAAAACTTTTCGGGGGACTTTTAAATGTCAGCCTGTGAGACACAAAGGATCCAGCAGAGAGACAGATGGACAGCCGGTGGGTTCGGGAACATCTCCTTCCCTTTCTCCTTTTTGAGATCTCTCAACAAATTTCCTCCCGGACAAAAAAGTACTTCAAGGTGCATTATAAAGTGTGTGTATGTGTGTGTGTGTGTGTGTGTGTGTGTGTGTGTGTGTGTGTGTGTCCTGTCTGTGTGTGTGTGTGTGTGTGTGTGTGTGTGTGTGTGTGTGTGTGTGTGTGTGTGTGTGTGTGTGTGTCCTGTCTGCCATGTGAGGGGTTTCACAGCAGACTGTCCTTTAGCTTCAGGCCGTGGCATCAACAAACAGCTTGTTGTATTTCCCTTTTAAACAGCAGAGAAAGGACTTCATGTCCAGATAATGGCATGCTCAAAATATATTAAATGACTTTAAATAGAGATGTATTGAATCCCTAAGGAGGTACTGCACACCTACACATACTTTTGGAGCTGTTTACTGATTGATATGACTATACTGTGATGAAACACGACAATGTTGGTGTTATTTTGAATTTTTTTACCATATCTATATTAAAGGTCCCATGTCATGCTTTTCCGGTTATTACCCGTCCCCTTGTGTGTTATGAAGGTTTTTCTGCATGTAAACGGTCTGCAGAGTCACAAACCCTCAAAGTACACCCTGTAGCGAGTAAAACTCTAACACAGAAAAGACCTGTCTATGCTGCCCCAGAACGCCTCGTTGGAGATTTCTCTTTTTCTTCCTGGGTACAGTGACATGCCCATACCCAAATGGACCAATCCGCGGAGCCGTTACGTTAAGTCCGTGGATTGGTCCAAATTGATCAATCCGCGGACTTCCTCACACACACTCAATCTTTTCTCAGCTGCAGCTCTGCCGATTTCTCCTCCCTGAGACGGCGGGACGCGGCGAGGCTGTGAGTCGGTGTGTGAGCACACACACAAAGTCCCAGCCAGGCTGCGTGTGTGTGTGTGTGTGTGTGTGTGTGTGTGTGTGTGTGTGTGTGTGTGTGTGTGTGTGTGTGTGTGTGTGTGTGTGTGTTCGGGCTGGGTTTTGCTGTGTCTCGCTGTCTCGCAGACGGCCACTGGGCTCACAGGGAGGGGGGGGCAGGAGCTCCAACAAGCCGTTTAGGACAGAGAGTGAATACACATACAGAGATGCTGTGAGAAACCAATGTGAGTTTGGAAAATTGCACAATATAAATCTATTCTAGTAGACCTCAACAATGGAATTATGATCAGTAGAAATGGCCATGACATGGGACCTTTAAAAAATCCTCATGAAATGGGTTGACAATGGCTGGTTTGTGCAATTTCGTACCCTTGAGTCTGGGTTTTTGGTTTTTTATTTGAAACCAGAAGTGACAGAAAAGGGTTGAGCAAAAGTACAAAAGAGGCGGCCAAAATGTTCCGATTCACTTTAATGAACTGAAAACACAGGGTAAGAGGGTTAAAGGTCTAATGACAGAACATTTAAAAAATGCCTAAACCAAATGATAGTGAATAACAAGCTAGTTACATCCTTCATCGTCTATATTTGACTCTGAATGGGACACTAAGTTACCATCAAATGACCATCATGCTCTATTGAAGAAGACGGGAAACCAAAGATTGAGACCATAAACTCATTTCAGTCAGACAACTCACGTGTTTCTTAACATGTTTATTATAAGCAGCATATAGTTTGAGTTTGGCGTCTAGGCTCGGGCCTCATCACTCCACAGATTTACAAAGAACATTGAGAGATGATTAGATAACTATCCCCCGATCCTACAGGTGGAAGCTGGGGTGGAAGCTGGGGTGGAAGCTGGGGTGGTGGGGGGGCAGGCGAGCAGCAGCAACATGAAACACAGCAGCAGGAACATGAACGTAGCAATAGCAAGTGAACACAGCGGTGGCAGCAGCAGCATAGCGAGGCAGAGGCAGAGACAGGAAGACCTGGCAGCTTAAATAGAGCGGCATGTTTAGGAGAATGTGTTTGGTTGGTTGTAAGAGGGACGAGGTGCGTCACGTGTTAATGTATCATTGGTGCTCAAGTTGACTGCCTGAACTAGCTCGCAGGCTTCGCCCCATTGGTAAAATGCTTAATGAGATAATAATTCAAGTAAGAAATAGGGTCATTTCCTCATAGACTTCCATATAATTTGATTTCTTTATGCAACCACGAAAACTAAACCAGTTAAGTCATTGTTTATTTTACTTTAAATGTGATCAAAATAACTAAATTAACATCATGCTGTATTAGAGAAGACTGGAAACTAAAGATTGAGATCCTAAACTCAGTAAGAAAATGTTTAATTATGTCCTAATTAAAGTTAGAAGTAGTTCGTTTTTCTTATAGATTTCTATATAATTTGACTTCTTTATGCAACCATGAACAATAGACAAGTTTTGAGGCACCGATTGCCTTCAAACTAACCAGCGGGCGTACAACTGAGCATCTCCTGCCTCACACGTCCACATCTGGAGGCCAAGTGTCTCTGATTGCATAAGAAAGATGAGGATTGCTGCAAAGCAAGATATGATCAAAGCATCGCTGCCAGACCATTTCTACTTGTCTACTGGAAGCTTTAATTCAATTTCCTGAAACCAAGCAGCCAAAGTGTCTCACCGAGACCACAGACAACAAACCACCAGCGAATCAACACGTACAGGATGGAGGAAATGTCTAAATAGTTAGAGTATTGTGTTGCATCGTTTAAGTTTAACAACTGATTATTCTTAAAGGTTATCTAAGGATGTCTTTTCCAGTTCTCTTTTGGTTCACTACACCTACTTATCTTATGTATCTGATATCCTTTTAAATACACAGTTACTGCTCCTTTTATTGTCCTTAAATCCAATGTTATTGAAGTTTCATACCTCACAAAAACATCAACATGTCCCAATCAAACATATGTCACCATCTGATCAACAAACATTTCCACACACAGGATCCCAAGAATCAGCGTCTTTGTATCTCTGTTACTGTTAATCTGATACACACTGTCCTCTCCATTTTTATTCAATACCAGGTGTTATTTTGTGTTATATATACCATCAAAATGGGGGAAAACCAGCAAAAAAACCTAATTATGTTGCCAAACGTTTAATCAGAACAGAGCAGCTGGGCAGCTTCAAGGTGTGAGAAGAACCTAGATGTCAGGGTTTCCTCTTTAGGCTTCCCTCCACACACAAACACACACACACACGCACACACACACACACACATTCAAGATTCAAGGCTTTTATTGTCATGTGTACATAGCTACAGTGTAGTTATGACAATGAAAAGCTTAGGTCACAGGCTCCTCCTCCAACAGTGCAACACAATAAAACATATAAAATAGTGCAAGTAAATAAAATAAAATAGAATATAATAGCAAAAGTGCAGAATAGTCTATATACAAGTGACATACACGGCAACATATTGATGCACTAACTGGTCACTTGACATGACAATTGAAGATGACGAGACAAATGCAGCAAACTAAGAAAGCCACACAAATATCAAACAATCTACCTTTGAAGAAATGCACTCTGAAGGATGTTTCAGATTTCTTCTCCTCACCCTCATCCTCCCCCGTCGGCAAACGCCTCCTTTTCCAACGCATCCTTTCTTCACTTCCCTTCAATCTATCTTACTTTAAATAATCTCTCCTTCTACCTATCTGTCCACTTGTACGTCTTCCTGCTTTACTCCCCCGTTCTCCTCCTCCTTGCTTACGATGTCTCCCTCTCTTGCCCCTTTCTCTCTTATTTCTCTCGTCCTCACCACTTTGATAACATTTGCTCTCCCTCACTCTCCTCTCATTGCTCTCTCTCTCTCTCACGAGGTCTGTATCTAGCAACAGGACCTTACAAAACACTGACAGTCCATATGATAGCCCAAAACTCTGTGTCTGTGTGTGTGCGTGCGTGCGTGCGTGCGTGCGTGCGTGCGTGTCATTTCAAATGTCACATGAATGTTCAAATGTTATATTTGTGTGTTAAATGCTTAATACGAGTGTAAATATATTTGTGTGTACATCTGTGTGTGTGTGTCGCCATGCTGCAGTCAGTTCTGCAGCGTCAGCCTCTGGCTACACACACACACACACACACACCTACTGTACGTGCACAGCAACATCAGCATCATTGATTTTGTTATGTTGTATACCGTGTATTCAGCATTACTTTTCATCCCGGTTATAATCATCTTTTTCCTTACATTTTCATCTAACTTAGCTAATTCTAGTCCTGCTTCTTGTGTGTGTTTATGATACTCTAATGTGTTGTAATCATATCTATACACACTCTTTGTTTGGCTAGATGAGCAATTCAAAAGAACTTCACTGTCATCATGTAACTTTGATGAATATATTCAAAGAGATTAGTTTTGCCCTTTCTCTACGGTGGCCCACAGGTGCCAATATTTCGGAGAAGCGCGCTGCAGTATCAAAAACGATGCAAATATAAAAACACAAATGCCCCAAAACACATGCAGATGAAGAAAGATCTTCAGCAACTTCACATGCACTGTGTTTACTAAAAGCGTTGCATAAACGAAACTATGCAAATACAAAACGCTACAAGAAGCTCAAAACCCAACGGAAACAAGGTGACACTAAAAAGTGATGCACAACTCAAACTATCTTTTTAAAGTTTCAACACAATATATAGTGTACACAGCGATACACATGTTTAAAGGTAAGGACACACCAAGCTGACACCAAAGAACTCACACAGACGGACCCGACTGTTGCGTCGCCTCACGTCTCTGCGTCTTGGCCATGTGTCGCACTGGAACACACCGCAAAGAGTTCAGCCGACGGCCAAGAAGCACGTACGAACTGCGCATGCGTGAGTGGCAATAACTCTCCTTACCAGCAGGCGGCGGTAGTGTGTATTCGTCATTCAAAAGAGGCGACAACCGGAAGACAGACTGCGTGATAACCGAGAGAAGAAGAACAGACTGCGTGATATAAACAAACAACAAATAGCGTGTGCGTTCCATTTTCACTCTACAACGAGAAGCTCATGGGGCTTTCCCGAACCTGTGTCGAGAGCTGGAGTTAAATGAAATCTCAGATTCGCCTTCTTAATAGTTTGTTTGGGTCCCTCACTTCCGTTTCGCTTCTCATGCACTGATTCGCTAGCTGAACAGCCAATCAGAGGGATTTCTTTGGCCGACTGCCTACCGATTCGACATGTTGAATCGGTGGGTTTTCGGCCAAAGGCTGTCGGCACGGCTGAAAAGACACGACGGTGCGGGACACACCAATCTGAGTAGGGCGACAGGACGCTCATCGTCAGCCTGACATCCATCGACGGCCAAAATCAACTTGGTGTGTCCGGGGCTTAAACCTGTAGCCTCAGTTAGATTTGCAGTGCAACAAGCAACTAAGGCTAAGAGCTAAGGGAACCTTTCTGCAGCTGTTTTCATTTGTATTCAGAAATGTGTATGTGCCATCTTGGTTATAGTACCATATGCAAAGTACCATGTATTGGTGAATACTAGCCTACCTAATACAAGCTCTGGTTGTACCAATAAAGACTGCAATCGAGTCAGTAGAATAGCATTCAAAGTGAAAATAAAGAAAGGGACGGTGTCAAATATTCTGCGTTA
>CM062286.1:5594250-5841524 GCA_031216635.1 Dissostichus eleginoides
ACCTGCTGTGACGTCACTGATTGGTCGTTGTCCAAAAAGAGAAATCTTCCCAATACCTGCTTTAAATGTAACGATGCTAAAGGATCACTCTTTCACTGTGTGTGGGAATGTAATGTGGTCAATCGTGTTTGGAAGGAGGCTCTTAACATGAGTAACCACAAAACTGAAAATCCCAAATCAGCCAAAGTTGTGCATCCTGGGTATTTATCCAAAAGACTTTGTTTCTAAGAAGAGTGACTTGTGTCTTTTACAAGCAAAGAGGGCAATAGCTATATAATGGAAAAATGTGAACAAACCTAGCATAAATAAATATATTAAGTATCTGTCAGCATGTGTCGCTTTAGAAAAACTAACATACATTACTAAAGGGAAGCTGGCAGTTTTCGAAAATATCTGGAGGAGCTTCATGGAGTTTCTGAAAAATAATGTTGGTAAAAGGGCTATCCCGAATACCATTTTTCGGGCTCCAAATATTCGGTAGTAATCAGCAGCGAATATTCGAATATTCGGCCCGCGCGGGGGGGTGCGTAGCAGGGACGTGCACAGGTACGGGCTAATGTTGCCCGGGCAACGGCCCTTTTGCCATTTTTGTCTGACCTGCCCCTCTGGAGAGAGCAAGTGTTTTTTTTGTTTCTATTGTGGCCGAATCAACATGATAAGCCCACAATTAGTATTGTAGCGTCTCGCTGGATAAAACACAACTTGTCAGCGCTGTCATCTGCCCCCAGTCACGTGACTTTGTTTACAATCTGACAGCTGGAAGCAAAGGAAAGCCCTCCGAGTCCGGCCTCATATGGCTATGGTGATCATACCAAATGCCTGCCTGGCGTTTGAGTATAGGGGACAAACCAGGGGACTTTACTTCCTCTTGACACCGTCGGTTATTTACAAAAAAAACACCTAAATATACTTGTTATTGTGCTTCTGTCTTTCTGTGTCTTTTACTCTGCTCCGTAAACTCCCTCAACGGGGCCGCTCTCTCTCTTTTCTTGATCGCCCTCTCACATACGGGAGAACACTTCACTGTCCCCCTTTATTGTAGGATTTCTGCCATGTCTCCACTTTAGTTAGACCATCTCTGTTATTAAGTTATGGAATTCTAAATAAATAAGTAATTAGATACCTTACCGTTACTGCGCTCATAAAGAATGATAAGAATAATGTGTTTGAACTGGTTTAATTAATTAGTGAGTTTATTTAAGGTAATTATAGAAGCCCTATTTTATCAGTATGTCTGCACAGCAGTTACAATGGTAAAACTACATTAAAACAGAATTGTCCCCATTGTTTCTTCAATAGTTAGTAACATTAAATATTTTAATGAGATATGGACCCGCAAAACAAAAAATGTGCCTGAATAACGAATTTAGCAGTTGGACATAAAAGTCAACTGAGTGTCAGTTGCAATGACAGTGTTGTGTTTTTATTTTATGAACCTTTTACATTAAAAACAAGTTGGAATTTTCAAAAGGTCTTGTGTTTTTTTTCGGGGGGAGGGGGGGGGAGGCCCTTTTTCCAGTTTAGAGCAATAGCCCCTCCAAATGTCTGTGCATGTCCCTGGTGCGTAGTAATCAGCAGCGAACCGCTTCAACACGTGTATTTCGGTTTATTCACGGCATTCATTTTGTTATTCTACAGTATTGTCGTTTTATAGTTATTTGTTAATGTATAAACCCAATTTGTGTTCTTTGAAATTGCATTGTGTTTGTTACTTTCGTTGCAGTTGTATTTATGTCTTAAGTGTAATGTGGCTAGGCTTCCTATTTTGTATGGACATGCTTTTATTTTGAAGGACAGATGGCGCTGTTGACAGGAAGTTGTTGTTGCTATGGAAACAACGTGACGGAGATTAACGGAGAAAAAGTCATATCTACATATAAAGACGGAGAAAGTAAACGATAACGTTTATGGTTAAGTGTTAGCACCCCCGAAGAGGCGCTAGCTCTTACGTTGATATTGGAGTTTTCAATAAATTCAAATAAAAATAAAAACAAATATCCGAATAACGAAATTGAAACCCGAATAGTACTCCAACGAACGAATATTTGGATATTCGGATATTCGGATATTCGGGTACAGCCCTAGTTGTAATGATTAATAACACCAAAGACCGGGGCGGGAAGGGGGCAACGGGAATACGATTCTAAAGTGTAGTAGCCCACGTCATATTCTTTCAGATGTTTGTCCTGTATCATTGTCCGGTATCATCTGTATACTGACCTGTGTTTATTTGCATGCCTATTCATTTGATTTTACACTGTACCTGCCACCTAGACTGAGCATTTATGTATGTGTAATGTTCGTTATTTTATGTTATGTAGCCTATGTGTAATGTCCGTTATTGTATGTATGTGTAATGTTTGTTATTTATTGTATGTATGTGTAATGTCCGTTATTGTATGTATGTGTAACGTTCGTATTTGAAAACTTCAATAAAAATATTATTAAAAAAAAAAAAGGTTAAAAAGAGAAATCTGCCTATAGTCTCAAACCACAGAGAGAAGCTTTTTAAAACCTCAACTGGGAATATCAAACTTGTGCAAAATCAGCCTTTAAAATCAGATTTGGGTCACAGGAAGAATGTGGTTTCCCAGAGAATTAAGTTGGAAAAAAGGCACCGAAAAGAAAAACACTTTGGTTCCCACTCGCATACTTGGGATGCTCCTGCTCCGGGAGAAAGAAGCAGGAAATAAAAACCCCAGTGTGCGGAGCAGAGAGGGAGAAGAGGTACAATAAAATGGCTTAAAAAAAGAGCAATGGCTGACAATTCTAAGAAATATTTATACAATGGAAAGAACTTCTTATATGCTACGATTACAGAGGGAAAAATGTAAAGAAAGATGGACACCATTGGTGGAGGTAATAGGAGGAAACTGGGATTAATAATGGACGGATTATAAAGGAACTGGACTGTGTGACCCCCCAAAATAATATGAAATGTCTTTTTTTTTTAATATATTCTAGTAAATGGACATTTTAGTATTTAGTATATTGGACTGTATTATTGTAATATGTAGGATGACTTTATATATAACCCATCTTTTATTTTATTTCTGTTATACCTGTGTTATTTACGTTCTCAGTGTTATTATTGATTTGATTTCTATACGTTTTGTTTTTCATATTCTCAATTTCTTGGATTTGAAACCTTCTACATGTTGTGACCCCTTGTTAATCTAAATTGGAGTACTATTGGATGTAAAACTCCTCAAGTTCAGCTCCTCCTGAGCAGAGATGGTACAAGTACACACATCCTTTACTGAAGTAGAAGTACAGATACTCGTGTTTGAAAATACTCTGGTAAAAGTAGAAGTACTACTAACTTCTTTACTCAAGTAAAAGCAAAGAGGCTTTGAAATGTACTTAAGTAAAAAGTACCCATAACTAGCATCTGTTTTAAAGAGTACCTGACCTCCCTTTATATTAATAGAACAATAATGTCATTGTTAGCTAATGAATGTTTCCATGCTGAACAACGGCAACATGACAACGTTTTCATTGGTCCCTCTTCTTTAGAGAAGACCAGGAAATTATGGATACACGGATCGTGTTCAAATCAATAGGCACGCAATGACTCTAAATAATAATGATCACGCCACCAAACACACATTCAAACTAAAGGAACCAGCCTGTTTGGAAAATGGAAGAAGTAGAAAGTTCAGGTATTTGTGTTCAAAATGTAAGAAGTCAATGTAAAAAGTCGTCAGAAAAATAAGTAGTGGAGTAAAGTACTGATACCAGAAACATGTACTTAAGTACAGTAACGAAGTATTTGTACTCCACTACTTCCCACCCCTGCTCCTGAGTGACAGCTTCAGTGGAAATTGGACACGTGAAAACTTGCGATATCAGCCTCGCAGATCGACTTCCTCTTCCTCTGAGACTCTTCCTCTTCACCCCTAACCCTATAACGAGATCCGACTCCTGAACAAACTCAGGGTGGAAAAAACCCCCTCATGAGGCCTGAACATGTGTTTCAGAAACGCCTTACGCAGTTCTTGTTTTGGCAGGTGGAGGGGGGGATTGTCCTCAGCCGTTATAGGAGGGAAAAAAACACTTTTTTCCACAAATGAGGGAAAAGAATGTGATTTTTTTTTTCTCATCATTACCGATTCAAACCATGACCAGTGAAAAATGATAACAGTTCCTGGCTGAAGCCGCAGAAACCCGACATTATGCAATGGAGACCGGGTAAAACATGTTTATACCAGTATAGTAGTAGTATTTATAGAATATATTAGCAGTTGGAAACAGAACAAGTGGAAGATGGCCACCATTGAAGGCTATAGCGCTTAATAGCATTATATTCCAAATTAAATCCAAGACAATTAGGATTTCAAAGGTGTTAATCCCTTACTGTATGCATTATATTGTTATATTTAGAAGGAAAATATAAAAACAAGCAATATATGCATTAATAAAGTTATATGTGTCATTACATCTCTCCATCAGGTTATGTTTCTGTCTCAATTTGACCCTTTTCATGCACTGTGCCACCAAGAAATGCAACATCAAACTCACACCAGCTCCTCATTTCATGCTTCACAAACATGTCAGCAAATATGACAAAGTGTAAAAAGTAAAATATGTATAGATGGGAAGCTGTGAGGGTCAAAAAGACTCTCAGTTGCCTCAAAGCAACAGTGTGGAAACTCAAATTCAGAGGAACGTGGATGAAACTGCAGCTAAGATTTTTAAATCACGCAGCAGAGAAAGAAAACTACATTTTTGATACCTTGTTGTTGTTTTTGTGAGATCATTGTTTTCCATATTTGCTTAGACAGTAGGAGGCAAGAAAGAGAGGATGATGATGATGATGATGATGATGATGATGATGATGATGATGATGATGATGATGATGATGATGATGATGATGATGATGATGATGATGATGATGATGATGATGATGATGATGATGATGATGATGATGATCATCAGGGAAGGCTCTATTGATTATTTAGCTGTGCTTCTGCCCACATGTTAGTGATACAGTCAAAACCCACACAGAATTTAGAAAGAACAGAAAGAAGAGTGAGGATCTCTTTGCATCTCACACACACACACACACATACACACACACACACACACACACACAACACACACACACACACACACACACACACACACACACACACATTAGTGTCAACATCACCTGAGCTGTTGTCAGGTAGATGTTGACACTAATGACCTCAGCAACAGCAAGCAAATCCATTCTAACACAGTATTGTTGTGTATGTACACACTATTGAACAGTATTGATTTGCATTGTAATGACATATTGTATCGCAGGTTTATTTTAGATTATAGATTGTTATTGTGAGACTTGAGGCGTTTTGAAAAGCTTGAAACAATGACTCTGCTGTGGACTACGTGGTGACCATGCGCACACAACATCACACGTCTAAAACCACCTTAAAGTAAACGTCCATTCAAACCGTCTGTCAGAAAAACCACAAGCTTCTGATTTAGTGAAGGTTTCTCTGGAGGAGAGCTCTGAAATCTCTGGGATGGATGAGTACAGAGTGCCACAGAGACGCCTGCTGTGAAGACTGGCTTGGATTGCACATGCTTGTTTTGATAAAGATGATGAAAATATACAGTAAGACCTTCAATTCTGCAACTATAGGCCGGTGCACTGACTTCATTTAAGAAGCAACACTTGAATTAAACACGAAATACTTCATTGTACAAGAAGAGGCAATTCTTAGTCGTAAAATGGAGGCGTGTGGCGCAGTGGGTTGTGCGTTGGTGTTCGGATCAGGGGGTCACAGGTTCAAACCCCACTGCAGTCAGCATGTCGTTGTGTCCCTGGGCAAGACACTTCACCCCAAATTGCTCCTGTGGGGATTGCCCACAGTATTGAATATGTAAGTCGCTTTGGATAAAAGCGTCTAACAAGTGACATGTAATGTAATGTAATGTAAAATACAAAATATGAGGACAAACAAATATGCAAAATCTGCAGTTTTAAGATGATTTTAAAGATGATATCAACTCTAAATCCCAAATACAATTCTTACCCCAACATGACTCTTAAAGTTAAAGAAAGAGTTGAGACTTAAAGAGCATTTCCTGTCATGTTTAAGGAGTCGTGAAAATACTCTTACTTTGAATAATTACTTGTGTCTTATACGCATTGCATCAAATCCAGAAACTGTGAATATGCAAATCATTTTCATTTTGAAACAGCTGCACACAAGATGTCTCAGTCTCAGTGTTTAAACTGAGATGTAATGGAGCACACTTCAGAAAAGACTGTGGAAACAGACTGCTATACTGTCCAACTGCAAAAATCATTCAAACATCCAAGTGAAGTAACAAAAAGTGGCTTTAAGTTCAGCATCATCTTGAATCTGAATTACCTTCTATAACTCACTTAAACTCCAGAACTGTGCGAGAAAGTCCTCACATATTAAAGCAAATACTGTATAGTTGCATCACAGAAGGAGGTGACCTTGAAGAGGTGACAGGTAGAGAGAAAACTCTGAAACACGTATGACATCTCTAAGTTCACACACAGCTCACATTCCTCTCCACACCCACAACGTGCTGCCTTCAGGAGCAGCTTGTAAACCTGCACCTCCACCAAGCAAAGCCACAGAAAGCCACTGGGTGTTTCTCAATGTCGAGGACGCTTCCTTGGTAGCACATATCTTCCGAGTCACTTGCTTCAGAAGCGAGGCAAGAATCCTTCCTAGCCTCGGAAAATGAAGAATTGTGGAACAGGCTAACAGGTGTGCAGGTGTGCGTCATATGCGAGGCCGCCGCGTTAAATGGAGCGCGATTTCCGCCAAAGATTTGGAAATTGGTCCGTGCGCAAAGCATTGTGGGGATTTTAAGACCGCGGAGTCATGTGCAGCCTCGAAATTTCTCGCTACGAAGTACGCCGGCCTCGGTAGAATTCCAAGTATGCTGGACATTGGAACAGTCCTTCGGCGGCACTCGATTAATTAGTATGCTTGAAATAGTGGCTCTGGAGCAGCCTTCCTCGACATTGAGAAACACCCAGTGTCACAAAAAGTGTACTTGTCAGGAAAATATGAAAGACTTAGTTCATCCTATTTTGCCCCAAAAATGTGAAACTCCAAGACAGAAACACCAGAAAATCTAATTCTTACACTACTTGTTGACACGCCACAAATTGTCAATTAATTAGTCACCTTTTCAAGCAGGGTTTAACCTCTTTTCTGGATCTTTCTTGTGTTACTTTTCTCAGATTTCCTGCAGCCACTGAACACAGGGCACATCTCCACCAGCTGACAATAACAAACCCTCCAATAATAAACCTCTTACTCACAGCCTGGACAGATCTCAGCAGTGACCGCTCACTGTTTGCACTCATGAGTCATGGACAGTGAGAAAAACACAGAAAGGCAGGAATTTGGACGGGTGCGCTCTATTAGTCCTGACCATCATAACTGACCATAATTCATCAACATGTTTCTATAGAAGTCAACGGAGAAACTCTTCAGACTTGAAACATCTTCATGCACCTTCACCTGCTTTCTGCTTCTTCATACTTTCACTCAGAAACTCAGGAAACAGCAATTTCTCCAGGAATTACATCCTCAAGTTTAATTTCCCCTTACCCCTCGTGGAGGCTTGCTGATAGTGAGTCATGGTCAGAGGTGGGAAGTAACTAAGTACATTTACTCATACTGTAAAATACTTTCCATTTTTTGCTGCTTTGTACTTCTACTCCACTTCAATTCAGAGGTTAATGGTGTACTTTTCCTCCACTACATGTATTTAATCCCTTTAGTTACTTTACAGATCTGGATGAATGATGTGAAATATAATCACGTCTTGAATCAGACTTTAGTTCCACCTGGAGTAAATCCACAAGCTACCCTGCAGTATACAAAGTCATTCAAACTAGCCGCACCTTTACCAGCTTTGAGAACACTTTAATGATCAATCATTATAAAACATATCAGATATATTATTCTGAAATGGACCAATCTGCACAATGACTACTTTTACTGTCGCTACTTTCACTATATTTTGATGAGAATACTTTTCTACTTTTACTTGAGGAACATTTTGAATGCAGGGCTTTTACTGTAACGGAGTATTTCCTACACTCTGGTACTTCTACTTTTACTCAAGTACAAGACCTGAGTACTTCTACTTTTACTCAAGTACAAGACCTGAGTACTTCTACTTTTACTCAAGTAAAAGACCTGAGTACTTCTACTTTTACTCAAGTACAACATCTGAGTACCTCTCCCAGCTCTGGTCATGGACACAAGTAACAGAAACACAGGAAAGCAGGAATTTGGGTCTGATATCAGAAACTTTGAAGCATGTAAAGTGACTCCAGGTGTGTTTTTTCATTTCCTCTCACCTCTCAGTGGCGGAGGCTTGCTGAGCAGCTCGGTGACGCGCCTCTGCACCCGGGCCACTCTGCCCTCCAGCCTCGCGGACCGGTGGCACGCGGACACCAGCTCGCCCTCCAGCTCCTCCAGGATGCCCACGGAGTGCCGGGACAGATCCGAGAGCTGCCGGAGCACCGAGCACATAGTGAAGCCGCAAACATCCGCCAAGTCCCCGAAAACCTCCTCCTGCAGGCGGGGACGCGCGGAGAGCTTGCACACATCCTTGGGAAGTATCGTCCGCTTGCAGAAAGGCATGATTTACTCCCAAAAACAAACGCCGCAGGTTGTCAAGTTATATTCCGGTGGTCCTTCTCCCTCCGGTTGGCGCACAGCTGCATGCTCCGGGTCCTCCGAGGGGGGGCGGTGGCTGGAGACGTTTGGAGAGAGTTGCGCGTCGTGCGCACTCATTGTTTTTGACTGCGAGCGAGCTCTTTTCTCTCTCTTGGTGGAGAGGACACTCAGCTGCTGGGGAGACTGCTGTGAAGACAGCCAGGGTGTAACGAGCAAAACATCCGGTTGAAATGTACAAAATAAAAGCCTGAAAAGTTAGAATCAGAATCGGTTTTATTACCAAGTAGGTTTACATATAAGAGGAATTTGCTTTGGTGTAAATAGTGCATACAAACACTAAGGTAGTAGAATACTCTTGTTTTAAAGAAAGGAGCAAAAAATAGTTCTATTATAAAAGCTTTTCTAAAAACTATTTTAAAAACTAATTTAGCAAATAAAAAATAAATTAAATGTTTGTTTGTTTGTAGCCTTTATTTACAGGTGAAAGCCCCTTGAGATCAAAAGATCTCTTTTTCATGGGTGACCTGCAGCACATTGGTTACACATGTAACATAAAAACAACAGAACAACAATAAGGACGACACACAACATAAATTACAGGGTACAGTTTACAAACTCTATTTACAGTTCACACAAAATAAAAGTTTCTTACGATGTATATCCAAACATCCTAAGTTCCCAAAATGATTTATCAATTTATCAAAAGACCATCTTTTTTTCATATATAGACTAAATAAGTTCTTGGCACTTTACTGGGTTGATTGGTCATAGAAGCCAACAAAAGCCTATATAATAAATGGGCTTTATATGAAAATACACCCTTCGACTAACATCATCTTAAAAAATTATAACATTTCGTTTTATTCCATTGGCTTAAAATAATAGAATATATTTTAAATGTAGTCCTATTTGTGCAGGCTTTACCAAGCACTTATTTCTGGAAACAAAAGTAAACCTATCACTATATTTCCTATTATTTGGTATTAATTATTAATTATTGAACATTTGTATACATTACATTACATTACATTACATGTTAGACGCTTTTATCCAAAGCGACTTACATACTCAATACTGTGGACAATCCCCACAGGAGCAATTTGGGGTGAAGTGTCTTGCCCAGGGACACAACGACATGCTGAGTGCAGTGGGGTTTGAACCTGTGCTCCCCTGATCCCAACACGCTTGAAATCGTAACCTATGTGCTGCTTTGGGTGACATTTCTGAAGTTATTTTTGTGTGTCTGAGCTCCTATTTTTTCCTCAAAACGTGCTTTTATTTTGAAGGGACTTCACTCAGCATCACTACTCATTTTTGCCGGCTTTACGCAGCGACACGGAGCGCAACAGTCCGGTGTTTCCCGAGGAAACCTGCGGAGGGAGGAAGAGGAGAAGAGAGGTGAGGAGGTGAAGAGGAGGGGAAAGTAGAAATGGAAGAAGAGAGATTTCATTTCATTTCAAACCTTTATTTATCCAGGTGTATCCCATTGAGATCATTGATCTCTTTTGCAAGGGAGACCTGCTCAAGTAGGTTCCACATGAAACATAAAAACATAAAACAACAGAACAACAAAAAGGATATCATACAACATCAATACAGGGATTACAATTTACATAACTATCCACATGAACAGGTACCAACAGCATCCGATTGATAGCATCCAACCGAGCTTTAAAAACATTTAGTTTCACCAGATTGCTCAGTTTCCATTTCAATTGCAGACTATTCCAAGACAGAGGAGCTGCGCATCTAAAAGCTATCTTCCCTAAGACAGTCCTAGCAGTTGGCACATTTAATAAAACCACAGCATGCGATCTCAGGCAGTAGCCACTTACAATTCGCCGTGAGATCAGGGAGCAGATGTAGGATGCAAGTTTCCCTAACATGGCTTTGTAGATGAATGTGTACCAGTGACTGAGCCTCCGTACAGTTAGCGAAGGCAAACCAGCCCTTGCATACAGGGTACAGTGATGGGTTAATACTTTACAGTTTGTCACAAATCTGAGTGCACTGTGATACGCAGCATCTAACTTGATCAGGTAACGGGCAGGTGCATTCATATCAATCAAATCACCATAGTCCAGCACAGGTAAAAAGGTCACAGAGCCTTTTCCTGGCCTCAAGTGAGAAACAGGACTTGTTCCTGTAAAAGAAACCTAGATGAAGGTGGAAGAAGAAGAGAGATGGAGGAGAAGAATAAGAAGAGGACAGGTGGAAGAGGAAGACGATAAGGAGAGGAGGAGAAGGGATGGATGAACTCTCCAGGCGTCCTTCATGCACGACTGCGTGTCCACGTACGTGTGTGTGTGTGTGTGTGTGTGTGTGTGTGTGTGTGTGTGTCAGTGACAAATACAATGAGTCCAAATACTTGTGTGTAGTTTAGTGTGTAGAGGATGACGAAGCAGCAGATGAATGCTCACTCAAAGAGATAAAAAAAGAACAAGTGCAAGAAGAACAAGAAGAAGACAGAAAATCCTGAATCAGACACAATACAGCTTTTTACTTTATAAACTGAAGTCAGGTCGATGTGCGTCAATGCAGTACACACTTCATACCATAAAGGATTATACATCGTATATTCCTATATGCTTTATTTTTACACTATTATTTGTCTGAGCACATAACAAGCCGCTCACTTAGCTCCTGGATACAAGCTTTCTTGTAGCTAAACTGCATCCTAACACCTATAAGATCTGAAGCTTCTGACATGTCATCGTTTTCACGTGCCACGAGTTTCAGAAAGAGGAAAACACAGTCACAAGATTAGAGTAGATTTCCTGCTCTCTTCCTGGTCCCTGAACGCACCCTCGCTCTGAGCCACATCTTGGTGAACCAACATTACCATCTTCTCAGAGTGGATTCTTCTTCTTCCTCACCACAAAGTGACAAGTGCACAGGGAAGAAAACCTAACACTACAGACGTGGTTAGCTTTAAGCAACACATCTCTGCAGATTTCCTTTAGCTTCACCACCGTTTCCCCCAGCCAGCTGCTCACCTCCTCGGCTGTAAATCTCACAATTTGTCCTCTGTTCACCTCCTCTCATGAGAAATGAATTTAGAGTTTTACTCCCAAAAAGGAGATGTGAAGAATCTACTTCCTCTGATTAGTTTAATAATATGTCTTCAGCTGGAGTTTTGAAGAAATGTTAACCTGATGTTTCTGTGTCTATGCATTGCATGGCAGCTATTTAGCACCAATCATCCATCATTTGGTGATTCGAGGCACATTTTGATTAACACTTGCTTGTTTTTCTGTAAAATGTGTTCAATTGTGATGCTGAAAACAGTCAATTAAGGTAATACATGTATTTCCCACTTTATCAAAGCCATGGATTTGCTTGTTTCCCTGTTTATTGTAATCTTTTGCTCAATATATCACAGAAAAAGTAGACAGGAAGAGCTCCAAAACTGTAACTTGGCTAGCAGCTTTTTCAAGTTATGGGTCCCTAGATGTTAAAGGGATTTCTAAACCCTAAAAACACGAGAACATACGTTTGGAGTCGTTTAAAATCTGTGTTTATCTGCTCATACGTAAGCTACGAAAGTTAGCACGTTAGCAAAGGAATAGCTTACTTTAACACCAACGTACTTGTGGATGCTATCAAAGTTTAGCACAACGTTAGCAGGTAAATGTACACTTTCGTAACTACGAAAACAAACCCTGGTTCAGGTGTGTGTTATAGCACTTTCAGATGACTCAATGTTTATGCCGCAGGTCAAGACGAGGTCACTGATTGGCTGAGAGGTGAATTGATCCTTTTGTTCGGGATGTGTTTTTCTTTTTAGAACAACAGATATGGATTGGGACTTTAAACAACCTGAAGCAAACAGTATCTGCTCATTCCTTCAGGGTTTTTTAACCGCTCTGACCTTTGACTTTCCCTCCTAATGTTGTTTTGTGTTCAATTGATCCATCAGTCGCTCCCATCTTTTTGGGCGTATGACCTATCTCAAAAGGTTCGGCATGTCTGTGAGCTGTTTCCAGACTCTCTCTTCTCAAACTGTCTGCAACACTATCATATTAAACAAGGAGAAAAACTCATATCGGGAAGACAGAAAAAGCTAAATGAAAGTCTTTTTATCATGCAACCCTTCAGATTTACCGTCAAATTGATTGTTTTACTTCTAATTCACTGAAATCCTCACATCATTTCGTTAAGTTTTACACTTTTATACATGTTCTGATAACCATTGTTCCTTTCCCTCTCTTCTAACGGACGTTTTCATCCTGCAGCTGGAGGTGAATTTACTGCACCATGACGTTCGAACGCACGTCTCTGAAACACTTTCCAGCACTTTCTCCGGAGCCTTATGAAAACTGCCTCTTACAGTTACAAAAAAAGAAAGCACATCTGGCCCTCAGAGCGCCCCTGGGCCCCCTTTTGAGACCCCTCCCAGACGTGAACTTGGCTTACCTAAATGTTTTTGTTCATGCAGTCTGTGTCTGTCTTAAGAAGAGGGGGATGGAGAAAAGAGAAGGAATTTAAACATAAACTGCCTCTTATTGACACAATTGAAAACATCAACATGAGAAACTTATGAGAGTATCGGAGGATCGTGTGTGTGTGTGTGTGTGTGTGTGTGTGTGTGTGTGTGTGTGTGTGTGTGTGTGTGTGTGTGTGTGTGTGTGTGTGTGTGTGTGCGTGTGCGTGAGATGTTGATTCAAGCCGTGCACAAGTGGCTGGAGGAGAAAAGGGAGAAGAAGCGGAAGGGAGCGGCCGCATTACGTCATCCGAAAACAGTTACCACATCGTGCAAAAAAAAGAAATCGTATCAGTGTCGTCGCTGGGCCAGCCAATCAGCTGCCATGACAACCAACATGTCAATTAACAGTTGAAGTAAGGTCAAACTGAGTTGTCAAAAGTTGCCCGCCGTCAGCCAATCAGCCGGCAGTCAGTCAGGCTGTCAATCACATGGAAGCAATTGATTAGAAACAGCTGTTCTCACCCATTCTCCCTCCCTCTTTCCTCCCTCCATCCGACCGATGACTGACTTCATTGTTTCAGAAGCTCCGCCCACTTCTTCTACTCCTGCAAAAGGGCGCTCGTTCCAAATATACCTCCATTACAAGATTCAAGGCTTTTATTGTCATTTGTACATACCTACAGTGTAGATACGTCAATGAAAATCTTAGGTCACTTCCTTCTTCTCTCTCCGCCTCGCCACGGTTATTATTCACTCTCCGTGCAACACTCGCCACTTTGATCAATAGCATCAGTTTGAGTCACAAAGTGATTCATGTGAGTTTATTTCAGATGTTTGAAAGACACGGGGGCCCAAAGTGTCAGGGGGGGCCCCGTCTGGTTTCACCTACACACTGTCACTCAAAGAGACACATTCAAAACCAGGAACAGACCAACAATGACCACAAAAAGAACTACAAAGAGACACAGGACTACAAATACACACATAAGGACTACAAATAGAAACAGAAAGACTACAAAAAAAACCTATAAAGAGACTGCAAAGAGACTACAAAGAGACACAGGACTACAAATACACACATAAGGACTACAAATAGAAAAGTAAGACTACAAAAAAAAACACTAAAAGACTACAAAGAAACTACAAAGTGACAACAAGACTACAAGGAGACACAAGGTATCTACAAAGACACCAAAGCAACTAAAGAAATGCCCAACAGCTGCAAAGAGACACAAAGCAACTACGAAGAGAATCAACCTGATTGGCTAAGGCACATTCTGTGAGGTTACACTATATAATACAATTGACTTTACCAGAAAACAACTACAAAGAGATGCCAAAGGACTTCAAAATGACCAAAGAATGACAAAAACTAAACCACGGAGAGATGCAGAGCGAGAGAATAAGGATTTGAAATCAACCAAACCCCTAATTGACACCCAAATTCCCCAAAATACAATTGAAAACACACAACTTAAGATCCTGTTATTTGCACGACCCTGATGCAACATGCTGAAGACCAAAGTGAGCTTCTGAGAGTCTGACTTTCACTTTTTCCAGTCTTTCATTTGGGACTGTTGCAACAGTTCGCCTTTGGTGTGATGTTTATAGCAAATGAAGAAAGTTTGCAGGATAAATGCATTAAATTCAATGCATTTTGAGTGACTCTAAACGCATGCTTTCTGTGTCAATGAGTGCGTTCAGCTCGGTTTAATGTTAATGTTTGTTCTCTTTGAGTGGATGTTTTTCTCTGCAGCTCATTTCTTTTCTCACCATCCAGCCAAATGCACTTCAAAGCCTCTGTGTGTGAGAGTGTGAGAGTGTGAGAGTGTGTGTGTGTGTGTGTGTGTGTGTGAATCAAATGTGATTGTTGCTCTGCTCACAAGGGGATGCAGAGCAGGACCAGAGCAGAGCGTCTGGCGAGCCTCATATTTCAAATGTTCAAAGTGTGTGTGTGTGTGTGTGTGTGTGTGTGTGTGTGTGTGTGTGTGTGCGTATTTGTTTACAAGAACTGGTCCCAGGCCTATAAAACAAACGGGGACAACGCTGCCACTTTTGATTTGTTAATAAACCACAAACTTTAAAGTATTAAATCTGCAGCTTCATCTCTCACACACTGATCTGTAAACGCTGCAGAGCCTCGAGTCAAATCGAGGTCATCGTTACTATCATAATTTGGACTTCAGATACTTATAGTGGAGTATTTTTATAGTATGGTATGAGTACTTTGAGCTCAGTACACAATCTGAATACTTCATCCACTATTTCATACACACATATTGTCCTTACACCTCGCTGCCAAATATGATGGATTACAGAACACAGAGCAGACGGCCATACCGCTCTACACACACACACATTCCTGCTGTGTGTGTCGTGTGTGTTATGGTATGTATGGTGCATTTGGAGAGGTAGGGTTGGAAATGTAAGTCAAGGGGAGAAGGAATCACTGAAACACACACTCAGGTGAACTTGAGGGCCAGAAAAGGACACATGATTCACACACACACACAGAGCTGGTGTGTGCCAGGCCAGGTTTCTGCAGCGCGGAGCAGGCTGGATCCCAGCAGTCGCCATATGGACTGGTACTGAAGTCAGAACACAGAGAGGGGGAGGGATGAGGGAGGCAGGAAGGACGTGAGATGGATGTAGGGAGAGAAGGGAAGGATAGAGACTTGTAGGAAAAGATAGGGTTGAAATAGAAAAAGAAAGAAAGGTGGATTAGGAAGGGTTTGATGCAAAGGACTGAGTGAGGGAGGAAAGAGGAAGGTAATGAGAAGTAAAAGATGGAAGGAAAGGAAGAGATCAAGATTTGAAATGGTTAAAGAATGTAAGGAATCAATTAAAGGAGGCAAGGGTGTAAAGGAGGGTAAGGAAGGACGTTTCTAAGACAAAATAGGATGGTTGGAAATGAACTGAGGGAAAGATGGAGCAGGAGATAGGAAGGACAAGTGTGAGAAAATGTATACAAGAATATAGGAAAGGATGAAAGGAAAACAAGCAAGGAAGGAATGGGAAAAGGGGCAAGGAGTTAAATGATGGAGGGATAGTTGCAAATAAAGATGGAGAAGTAAATAAGGGTGCAGACTTGTAAATATAGAAGTCAGGAAACAAGGATGAATCAAAAACATAAGAGGAAACTATAAAGGGAGAAGTTTGGGTTTTAAAAAGGGGAGTAAGGAATAGAGATAATACAAAGGAGGATAGAGAGGAAAGGAGGAAACAAATGTTGAAATTGAGAGGATGGAAGATGGGAAAAAGGGGGATGGGATACAAAGAGGATGAGAGTGGAGAAAGGAAGGAGGGAGCAGAGGGAGGGATTAAGGAGCCTCAACAGATGGATGCATGCAGGATGGAGAGGAAAGGATGGAGGGATTAGATCGGAGGATGAGTTTCAGGTGAAACATGGCGGGAAAGTTCATTTGACCAGATCAATGCAAAAGCACCCGTAGTTAAGTAGATAAGAACCATTCATGTAAAGACATCTTATCAAGGAATACAATTGACCTGAACCACAGACAGCTTGTCTTTAAACTCTTTTGATAGCATTATTATTTATCTTCATTGCATTACTGATAGAGTTAAGAGAGTTGTTCTGGTGCTAAGTAGGGCTGTCCCGAATACCATTTTTCGGGCTCCGGATTATCGGTAGTAATCAACTGCGAATATTTGGCCCGCGCAAGGGGGGAGGGGGTTGTAATCAGCAGCGAACCGCTTCAACACGTGTATTTCGGTTTATTCACGGCATTCATTTTGTTATTCTACAGTATTGTTGTTTTATAGTTATTTGTTAATGTATATAACCCAATTTGTGTTCTTTTAAATTGAAAAGGATATTGTGTTTGTTACTTTCGTTGCAGTTGTATATGTCTTAAGTGTAATTTGGCTTGGCTTCCTATTTTGTATGGTCATGCTTTTATTTTGAAGTAGTTAGCGCTGTTGACAGGAAGTTGTTGTTGCTATGGAAACAACGTGACGGAGATTAACGGAGAAAAAGTAATATCTACATATAAAGACGGAGAAAGTCAACGATCCAGTTTATGGTTAAGTGTTAGCACCCCCGAAGAGGCACAAGCTCTTACGTTGATATTGGGGATTTCAATAAATTCAAAAAAAAAAATAAAAAACGAAATTGAAACCCAAATAGTACTCCAACGAACGAATATTCGGGTACAGCCCTAGTGCTAAGCAAGCTTGACTTCAACTCTATATATAAAACTGTTTATCAAAGACAAGCATTGATAAGGCAATAGTTGCATTTTAGCTTAAAGAAAACACTGTTATATACGCTGAATGTTGTTCAACACTGACCTTAAACTTAGGACGGTGCACATATTCTAGAAAACTTTAAATCAATAGAAAGGATTTCGTACCCTAGCTTTGACTGAATTTGGACAAACATTTAACCTCAAAACACTGAAGTTTTCCTGACTCTAGAGTAAAGCCATCAGTTTGAGTGTAGAACACATAGTGAAGAGATGTGGAGCCGTCACCTTAAAACCCAGATATTAATGTTTCTTTATTATTTTCACTTGTGATTTCCCTGCCATGACTCTAGAGGCATTTAAACCCCCCCATGACTGTGTGTCTGTGTGTAGGAAGCCTAGAATTGAATACAAAAGACACCCAGACCAGTGAAGTGTTTTGTAAATAACAGTTTATTTGAAAACCATGGGGCAGTGGTCCTCTAGCTGCCCTGCTTGGCGGCCATTCTCTTGTCTCTCTCCTCGGCGATGGTCAGACGGATTCCCTTTCCTCTGGGCAGGGACACCCATGGCTTGTTGCCCTGGAGAAAGGAGAGGAAATAGTGATACGTTAGTGTGGATCAAAGGGAACAAGATGCAGGTGGAAAGGGTCAAAAACTGGTGGGAAATGTTTTTTTACCAAAACAGGTGGGAAATGGTGCAGAAAAAAAGTCATGTTTTGTGCTCTCAAGTCTACATTTTATGTTAATGTCGGCTGCACTAGATGATGAAAAGGAACAGATCCTAAAACTATTCATAACAGGAGCTTGTACTCCTGATTTATACACGAAGGGGAGAATTTAAATGCAATATATTGTTAGGCAACCATTTATAATATAGCAGTTTAATCTTTCAAGCCAAAAAGGACCAAAACATGTCAAGATTTGTGCTTTTCATTGTCATTTTTGATCGTAAACTGAAAAAGTTGGGCATTCTCTTTTGAAAACACCAGTGTGTGAATGATTACACCGGGTATTCCTGACCATTTCTAATTAGCATATACAGTTTAATTAACATTTGTAGTCGTTTCATTGCTTTGCCGTTAAGATTTCAAGAGGATAATATTGTGGCTGAGTGACATTTCATCACAACAGTATTTATAAAAAGGGAGAGACGGCTCGATGGCGTCTCTAAGGTGATGAAAAGCACCGTGGAATAAATGTCACGCAGCACATAAACGACAGCTGTGGTCAAAACGGCGGCAAGATAAATGTCACCGCAGACACTTTTCACAGGAGAGGTACTTAAAATAATTCATTGCGTTTGATATCACAGCTCATCAAGTGTTCAAACACTGTGCCGTTGAATATCCAGACCTTTGTTGGGTTTGGTTTAGCAGATCTTGACGTTAAACTATATTAAGTAGTGCCAGCCGCGCATAAATGAGCCATTTTAGATTAAGCGGGGCACACAAGTTGGTAGAAATGATTAAAATGTCTTATTGTAGTTCCCTTTTGTGTTTCTAGGGTAAGCAATACTCTTAGTTAGCTTAGAAATAGAGTACAAATGTGCTTGAACCTAGTTTTCATTTAACATTCATGTTTCACTGAGACCTCAGATGATTTAAAGTCAAGGAGATCGCAAAGAGATGGAGAAAAAGGTAGGTTTTAAAGATGAAAATGTTCCATCTCCGGAGCTCAGAACTTCTTAGAGGATTGGTAGTGTTCTTTCAGTGCGGATCAAAACCAAAAGCATCATCATCGCTCCAAAGTCGATCTGAAATCTGAGGAAATGAGCTATTCCCTTTCTCCTCGAGCTCATCAGTCTTTCTCCGTGTCCTCACCTTGCCGATGATGAAGATGTTGGAGAGCCTGGTGGCGAAGTTGTTGCCGGCGCTGTCCTTCACGTGAACCACGTCGAAGGATCCGGGGTGACGCTCCCTGTTGGTGATGATACCAATACGACCCAAATTGGCACCGCCGGTCACCATGCACAGATTACCTGAAGGAAGAGGAAGGAGGAGAGAAACCATGTCAGAGGATCATCAAAAGTACATATTCAGGACGTCTCACTATTCCAGGGAGCGCCAACTTCACACACGTTACGAGGCATTTTGTAGTCTTTGTTTCTAGGTGAAGATGACTGGTAAACACCTGAACTAAGAACATCCACCTGTTTGCAACTTACAAATTATGTATCACTTGTATTTAGACTCTTATGGGACTACTTCTATTCTATTGTATTTACTCGCACTATTTTATTGTGTTGCGCTGTTGGAGGAGCCTGGGACCTGAGATTCTCATCGACATAACTACACTGTAGTTTGGAGAAACCATGTTAGGAGGATCATCAAAGACAGACAGACGACCGTTGCCATTTTATTAGTATTTTTATTGATCTCTTTTTGTACTTTTTCTTATGTTGGCTATGTAGATAAAGCTAACTGTTGACCAAAATGTGATCATGCATGTACAATGAGTCAAAAGTACAAATTTAGGACGTCTAACTATTCCATGGAGCGCCAACTTTGCACAAATTACCCGTTTTAGTTTAAGCAAGGGACACAAATAAGCACCCATTAAAAAGGTATTTTTTAGTCTTTGTTTCTAGGTGAAGTTGTAAAGATGCATTTCTGATTAAAGTAATCTTTTTTAAGGAGCTCAGAACTTCTTAGAGGATTGGTAGTGTTTTTTCAGAGCTGATCAAAACCAAAAACATCATCATTGCTCCTTGGGTTAGCAATACTCTTAGAGCACAGCTAGAAGGGGTTATACATAAAGGTTTGCAGAGGTCAAATGTCTGAGAATTAAAGAGGGTTTCATCTCTCCGATTCTATCTATAGACAAAGTACAATAAATGGGTAACACGTTATATTAACCTACACATATTCACCATCAACTAGTTGTTAATTCACATGCATATTAGCAGTATATTGGCTCTTTATGACTCGGTATAAAACACGTATTAATGCCTTATTCTACAAGTACTACGCCATTAGTTGAGTTTTTCCTCAATTGTCAAACTCAATTTCATCTCGGGCTACATCAGCATTATGGTTGCACTTAAAGGGCCGGTTGTAACTTAAGACTATATAAAAATACATATAAATATTTAATATATATAAAATAATGTTATTGCCCCTGCATTGGATTATTATCAGATAGGGTAATAACTTCATCATTAACTACGTCTGAAAGCAGAAGTCTAGGGCAAATAATTGCAAGTCTCTTCAGTGAGAATGTCACAAAATGATTTAAAAAGAAAAGCCAAATTCCGTAATAACACCAAACAGATCTGATCTACTCTGATGCAACAAGTCATGAAACTACAAGTGTTAATTGTGTCTAAATAACTCAAAATGAGGCATTTCTAACTCAGAATAAGTTCGCTAATAAGCCAGTAGTTTGGCTCCAATATGCATGTTAAGTAACAACTAGTTGATGGTGAATACCTTGATCTAAAGTGTTACCGGTAAATGCTTTGAGGGGGACTTACTGGTATCAAACTTGATGAATTCGGAGATCTTGCCGGTGTCCAGGTCGATGCGGATTGTGTCGTTGACCTTGATCAGGGGGTCGGGGTAGCGGATGGTTCGGGCGTCGTGGGTCACCAGGTGGGGGATCCCCTTGGTGCCGACCATCAGCTTCTTCACCTTGCACAGCTTGTACTGCGAGTGGAAGAGGAGAAGGGTTAGGAGAAGTCAAACGGCAGGAGAACGCACGTGTGAGAAGAGAAACAACACGGGACCGTTTCATCCCACAGGCCATAAGACAGTTAAACACCTGAACTGTTGAACGAACATCCATCTGTTTGCAACTCGTACATATCAATATTCCAATTTCTTGTATATAGAGTATTCTGCACTATATTCAATTTTTTGGTGTAGCACTGTTTGTGGAGCCTGTGACCTAAGATTTTAATCGTCATAACTACACTGTAGCTATGCACACATGACAATAAAAGCCTGTAGTTGCATGTAAAGCGCTTTGAGCCCCAGGAAAAGCTTATTATTATTAAACTAAGGAACAGATCTCGATGCCAATCTGCTGTTGTTATTCTTCCCACAGCAGAGGATTTTAACCAGATTTCTCCAGAGGTTTTAGGAGATTAAACCAGTTTGAAACACAGCTCTGATCCCTTTTGGCAATAGGCAGAAAACCAAATCCTTAAACCCCTTCTCAAATAATGATAAGACTCATTAATCAACCAAATCTCAGCACAACCAGAGTCATGTAGAAAGAATAACTAATAACAATGTTTGTTTTTATGTCAGTTTTTCGAGGTATGCTCTCTTGTTTGAATGAGAGGTGACTGACTATATGAAAGCAAAAAGGGGGGGTAACTTCTCAAAACTTAAAAGATGCAACATGTTGGGCTTAAAACCGTTACCTTGGCCTCCTCAGCAGTGATGCGGTGGACGGTGAAACGTCCCTTCACATCGTAGATCAGACGGAAGTGCTCTCCGGTCTTCTCGATGCTGATCACATCTGGAAAAACAGACGAACGGTTTGAGAATACACACTTTCTGTACTGCTCAAAGGGAATAAACAATGGCTTTAACAGTTATTTAAGTCAGTCAAATGACAAAACCATTAAACGCAGTAGATCCCTTCACAGCCAAATTCACAAGACAACTGATCAATCTTTACTCCAATCAGTGTACCAAAACCACTCTCTCCTTAGTAGATATCTTTCAATACAGAACTATGACTAACTCAGTACCGTATAGCCCTAAAAGCATTACATACAAAACAAAAACTGTCAAAGTGTGACAGTGTAAGCACCATATGGAAACCCTTTCTCCCAAACGTAACTTACTTATCTGAAACGCAGTACATTTAGTCAACTCTATTAAAAAAATGATAATAAAGTGCATCGTGTTAATGCCAAATAGCCTAGCCATCAACTTGTTCTACTCCCGCTAATGACTCAGAGTAGCAGACTGATCAGTGTGGATGTAATATATAAATAGACAGCGGTCATCAACCTGCGACAGCTTCCCCTTGGATTCTGAAATTAAAACTCCACACCTCCACATGGAGGCTGCTGACCAGCGGCAAGGTGGGTGGAGGCGTGACCGCAAGTGGACAAACAAGATCCGTTAACTCCTGTTTGAGGCCGTGCACTTGCAAAGAAATGTTTGCCTCCAAATCTTCCCAAAGACAATACGAATCTCTCAGGTTATAATCTAGCCAAGTGGGACAAGCTTACTTCTGTTCTGTGGTGTCTGGGTATCACTAGCCCTTTTCCAAATGGCTGTATCCCAATAAAAAGGGTTACCACTTGAACCAGAACAAGTTATTTCCTTTAATATACGTCAACTAGATGGTGTTGGATCTGAAAACCATGGCTGAAAAAACCCAGTTCAAAATGTGCTGTTTTTAACTCTGAAAATCCACTTCTTAACAAAATAATATGACATGCTAAGCTAAAGCAAACATGGCCTCAAATATTAAGCAACTTGATGACTGACTTGGAGATGTTCCACTTGTCTAACAGGACCTGAAAACACAAGTGCTGATTGTATCTGGAGCTCAGAACTTCTTAGAGGATTGGTTGTGTATTTTCAACTCATTGCTGATCAAAACCAAAATATCATCATCATCGCTCCTCCTAATCACTGACTGTAGAAGTTAGCAGCTTCACATCCAACATCAACACCACAGAAACCATTTCCAGAGCTACTTAACCAAACGATAACACTGACAAAGAACCCATTACGCAGAATATGTGAATAATGTAACATTCACTGACAAAACGTAGAGCCGATATGAGCTCTGAAACGTGAACACTCGCCAAAAGATCCATTCGGCAGAGTATGTTAATAATTCTTAACATTGACAGAAAATCTCACAAATGTTTTACACGCCAAATCTGACCAGTTCTATACAATCTGGCAGTCGTACTTACATTTCCGTGGACCTGAATTGTTGGCTGTTTTTGTTAAAGGAACCTCATGAATCTCCTGTGATCGTAAATTCATCGATCAATCATAAATGTGATACGTTGATAAGTATGCATGTCTGAGACTGAGCTGTTTCTTATGTTTGCTTTGTAATTATGTATTTGTCATGCATGTGCTACGTCATTATTGCGTTGTAAAAATAAAAACATTGACAGAAAGCTCTGAAGAATCTTAGAAAACTCACCCATAGATATGAGCTGTGAATAACTTTTAAGAGTGAACTCACCCATGAATCCAGCGGGATAGGTGATGTCGGTGCGGACCTTGCCGTCGATCTTGATGAACCTCTGCATGCAGATCTTCTTCACCTCATCTCCGGTCAGGGCGTACTTCAGGCGATTCCTCAGGAAGATGATGAGGGGCAGACACTCCCTCAGCTTGTGGGGACCGGTGGAAGGACGAGGAGCCTGAGAAACATAACAGTGAGTTGTATTATTACCTTGAAGAATGGCTGTGTGTACGGTCCTTCAACTGTCTATTAGGTTTTTAAAACATAATTGCACCTGAAGCTCAACCATTTACTTTATTAAGAAGTGACATAACATTTATCAGACCTCATGTATCCATTCTGCATATAACAGTAGCTGCTTTGTTAACATTTCAAGCCCAACTTGCAAAAACCTCTCAACTTAAAATAGATAATAGAGCATTCATGTGAAGAATTTGCATTATAATGATTTATTCTGTGATGCCAAATGCTGGTGAAAAATAAGCTAAAGGCAGAATTCTAGAAACAGCAGAGGTATTTTGTCCTTCTAGTTATCAATATACATTGTCAATGATCCATTTTAACAACAATTGCATCGTTACATTGCAGATTTAGAAGTGCATTGCAGTTAACTTCACCTAGATGAAAACGTTGCATGCTAGCAGGAGCAAGAAAAGTACTTCAGTTAACCTCAGTTTGAGCCCCTTAGGTTTACTTTTCAAAGAATGAAGCATGTGTTTTTAATCAACGATAACTAAATTCAACAGTTCTCCGTTATGAAAGGGAATCTATTCTTTTTGGAGCAAATAATCCCCTCTTTGCTGCACTTTTAAGACTTTTGATGACCAGGTTTCCCCTTTAGGTCTTTTTGACTACTGGTTATTAGATGGGGAAACACTTTTAAGGATTGCAGTAATTCGATGTATTGAGGCACAAACTGGTCTTAAGCAAACATATGTTAAGTTTAATACAATGTTGGATACAGTAATCAACAAGTGAGGTAAAGTAGACTACAAGTGAGCAATCCCTGCATCGGCTGCAGTTCATGAAGATGAAGACCGTCAACATACATGAAACCCTAACATGCACAGCTACAGTTTTACAAAAGATGGCTATTAAAAAGGAATATAAGAGAACACACTAGGAAAATGTTACTTAAAAAGACAAATAATGAAGTTGGCTTTCCATGCCTCTGTTCATACCGAAGCATCCTACATACACAAGACCCGAACATTGAAAGCTACCATTAAACCCCAGTTATCCCAGATTAAAACCACACATTATTATCAATAAATATACTGTTAGAAGTTGTTACTTACAAAGACTCCTGTGAGCTTGTCCAGCATCCAGTGCTTAGGCGCTGCGACGCGCTTGAGGTGCTTCTTCGGTCCTCTTGCCTGGAGGAAAAGAGGATAAAACCGGGTAAATAACGGGACAACAACCGCTTCAAAACGTCCTTAAGACTACCACAACCAGAAATGTATAATACCGGATCATAAAATGGTGAAAACACCAATAAATAGACATTAAAACTAGAGTTAGCCATGTTAGCATTGTGTGCTAACATGCCGCAGAATAACTGGCTGCGGCCTAGCCATGCTAACATAACCGCATATTTAGCATTAATATATTGAGTTTGTTAACATAGGACTTTAACACTGTAGAAATAAAACACAATTTGCACACATCGCGCACAAAAAAAAGCGACTCTTCCAATACTGTATAACAGTTTGTTCAGTTAAATTAACAAGCTAACGGTGATAGCAACATTAATGCTAACGAGCCCGTGGAAAACCAAAGTAGGATGAGAACATTTTTTAAATCATCAATAAAGAGCAAACATCGAAGCTTTTCGTTACAATTTAGACATCGATCCGTTTATAAGATGTGGAGTTTCAACCTAGGACTTGTACGTTTGTGCTAATATAGCGGTAAAAAGAGATGTTTAGTGATTATTTCAGAGAGGAATCGTGAGGAAGAACAGCTCACCATGTTGGAGTCTGCGGGGGAAAGGACCTCACAGCTTCCGGTATCCGATGATAAAAGCGGCTACGGCAGACTGGGAGGGACAAAAGAGGTGGAAGAAGTACTCAGATCTTGTACTAAAGTAAAAGTAGAAGTACCAGAGTGTAGGAATACTCTGTTACAAGTCAAAGTACCAAGTGTAAAAGTAGTCATTCTGCAGATTGGCCCATTTCAGAATAATATGATATGTTTTGATTATAATTATTGATGCATTAAAGTCAGAGGTGTAAAGTACTGTACTTAAGTATTTTGACTTTACTTGAGTTACTCCACTACATTTATTGAAGTTTAGTTACTTTACAGATTTGGATTGATTATGTGAAATATAATCACGTCTTAAATCAGACTTTAGTTCCACCTGGAGTAAATCCACAAGCTACCCTGCAGTATACAAAGTCATTCAAACTAGCTGCACCTTTACCAGCTTTGAGAACACTTTAATGATCAATCATTATAAAACATATCATATATATTATTCTGAAATGGACATATCTGCACAATGACTACTTTTACTGTCGCTACTTTAACTATATTTGATGCTGATACTTTTTTACTTTTACTTGAGGAACATTTTGAATGCTGGACTTTTACTGTAACAGAGTATTCCTACACTCTGGTACTTCTACTTTTACTTCTCCCACCTCTGATTAAAGTGTTATCAAAGCTGGTAAAGGTGCAGCTAGTTTTAATGACTTTGTATACTGCAGGGTAGCTTGTGAATTTACTCCAGGTGGAACAGAATATCTGCTTTTTCATGTGAATGCATAACATAGTATACTGAAAGCAAAAGCAAGTACTAAAAAAGTTAGGATTTTAGGACGCATTAATGAAAACAGCATGCATGGATTAAAATGGATCTCATGTAAACACACACACACACACACACACACACATCCTCCTTTTTAAAAGTGCTTTTCCCACGTTGTGCACAAACAGGTCATGATTTAGTCATTCTTAATTATTGACACCTATCCCATTTACAGCTTAATCACTCTTTGAGCATGAGTGATTAAGCTAAATATTTAAATGATCACATACTCCCTGCATCTAGCCCTCTGACAGTGCCTCCCCTCTCTCTTTCTTCCTGTGTTTTGGGCTGCTGTCCTGCAGGAAATACCAGTGTGACAGGCAGAGCCCAGTCCTGTTTACACTCATTGAGATACATCTCCTCCGGGTCTTTTCTTCCTCTGCCAAATCATTCCTACTGATGCACAGATGCCATCTTTCTATCTCTGAACGCTGCTTCCCCCCAGGAACAAATCCCAAAACCCCGGGACAAACCTATTTATAATGTTCCTGCAGTGTGCATTCACACATGTATCTCTGGTAACCCATTTCATTTCCTTTTATTGAAAGCGAACTCTTTAGCGTGTGCACACGTTTGATTTCAGGGCAGTTTAACAAGTGGAGAATAACCCACTGACCTATTTAATTCAGCACATTTTTACATTTTTCCAAAGACCAGCAGTGTAGCATCACATCAACAGCCGTGCACCTTTATTTCCTGACCCCGTTCCTAACAAATACTGCCGGTGACCGCTTCTTTTCAGGAAGTTATTTTGGATTAAATACACATTTCTGGGCTCATGTTACTAAAAGTTGAAGGAATAAAGGAGGCAACGTTTGTTTAAACCGACTGTCTTAAGTGTTGCAATGTTTTGTTTGAGAAATAGAGCGTAATAAAGTCCAGCTGATCGCATTAATGAAAACAGCATGCATGGATTAAAATGGATCTCATGTTAGAAACACACACAAACACACACACACACACACACACACACACACACACACACACCATGGTTTATAGTCGTTCTTAGTTATTAGCATCCATTGTGTTATTTACTTTTGTGTACAGCTGTTGCTAAAGCCTCACTCGTTATATTAATAACAGTATATTCCTAATGTATCACAGCTCTTTTTAGTCTTTCTTCTCCTTTCTTCTCTCCATTTAGGCCTCACTATTTCCCCATTAGCAGTGAATATTACATTACATGACATGATACTTGTTAGACGCTTTTATCCAAAGCGACTTACATAGTCAATACTGTGGACAATCCCCACAGGATCAATTTGGGGTGAAGTGTCTTGCTCAGGGACACAACGACATGCTGACTGCAGCGGGGTTTGAACACGTGACCCCCCTGATCCGAACACAAACGCACAACCCACTGCGCCACACGCCTCCAATATATATGACTAAGTAGATTTACTCGAGTACTGTTCTAAAGTAGAAATCTGAGGATTTAAAACAACCTTTTTAATGTTATATTCCACTACATTTCAGAGGAAAATATTGTACTTTCTTAATTGCACTATATGTGTTTGAGTTATCAGATTACAGTGCAAACCATGTATCTCCAGATGTGTTTAATTTGAGACAAATACATGACGATCTTACAGAATGAGATGCATTGCTGTAGATAAAACTACCCAACAATGAATACATTAGTTCAAATTAGCTCATCATTAAATGTGAAATGCACAGTTTCTGCATTTCTGTTAACATATCTCCATGAAGTACTATAACCACTAGATGGCAGCACTGCATTAAAGTCTGACACTTCAGGTTATCAGTTTGATTTCAAACCCTTATTGGACAGAAAAATCGAGATAAATAGTTCAAAATAATTGTATATGCAGGCAAAGTAAAAAGCGGATACAAGTGGCCGAGATGGGTTTCCTCCGCAGGGTGGCTGGCGTCTCCCTTAGGGATAAGGTGAGAAGTTCAGTCATCCGGGAGGGACTCGGAGTTGAACCGCTCCTCCTTCGTGTCGAAAGGAGCCAGTTGAGGTGGTTCGGGCACCTAGTAAGGATGCCACCTGAGCGCCTCCCTAGGGAGGTGTTCCAGGCACGTCCAGCTGGGAGGAGACCGAGGGGTAGACCTAGGACCAGGTGGAGGGATTATATCTCTTCGCTGGCCTGGGAGCGCCTTGGGATCCCCCAGTCAGAGCTGGTTGATGTGGCAGGGAAAGGAACGTTTGGGGCTCTCTGCTGGAACTGCTACCCCCGCGACCCGACCACGGATAAGCGGGAGAAGATGGATGGATGGATGGATGGATGGATGGATGGATGGCAAAGTAAAAAAAAACACATTCACTCAGCTGGGATCAAGGCACGACACAAGACAACACACACATACCTTTTTAATGTTATATTTCACTACATTTTACTACATTATGCACTCATGTTAAATGTGTTATATAGCTTACTTTTTGTTTTCCGGGTGTTTTAAAGTGTCTAAACGCCAGGTTGTTTATTGTGTGTTTACCACTACCTGCCACCAGATGGAGCTTGTACCATAATGTCTACAGTTATAGTAATATACTGTATTTAAACAATTAATTATCTTTGTTTAACCCTTAGATGCACGAGTGACTGGACCCTACACTCTTCCATAAGTGGGTTAAAAAGGTCCCGTATTAGAATAATATGTGTTTTTATGCCATTTTTGTCATTTTGGTTAAGAGAAATCACTTGTATAATATTTAGTGTTATATTTTGGTTCACACTAGAAATATTTAATTTTTCACAATTTATAATTTTAGTCATTTTTTTTTACATTTAGAAAAAAAACGTTTTGAACATATCGATGCAAAGATCTCCGCTATTCTGAGACCCTCACAGTATTCCAGTCCCTTTTCAAAACTCATCTCTTCTCCTCTTGTCTACTCATAGCCCCCCCCCCCCATCAATCCATGCCGCTTGATCAAGTTTGATAGTCCTATACCCCCCACCCTAACCTTCTCTTATATTGTAAAGCGATTTTGAGTCCTTGAAAAGCCCTATACAAATATAATGTATTATTATTATTATTATTATTATTATTAGGTATCAGATCTTGCTGTGTAAAATAATCTTCCTGAGAGGTGTGACTTGTTTGATGTAGTCAGTGTGGGCTACAGTGAATGTATTCCTGACAGCAACAGGTGATAAGAATCAAAGGTTCCCATAGGATCCCATAGAAAATGCATGCGGGTCATTTTTGACCCACTTAGGGAAGCTTGGGGTAGTAATACAAAAACTACAATTTCTTAAAATGTATTCAATTTTAATTTAAAATTCGAATGGTATGATATCCAAAACATGTTTTTTGAGCAATAGCTGGAATATGAAATGATATAAAAAATGAATTACAAAGATACTTCAAGAAAACCACCTCACCGGGTCCAAAAAGACCCACTTATGCATCTAAGGGTTAAACATGTATGAAGCTATTATTCAGAAAACTTTAGACCTTATCTGGTTAATATATTGTTTTAAAGTCTATGAAAGGCACATTATCTGTTGATATGATTAAACTTATCCAACATGTTCAAGGAAAATTGGAAAAAATGTATATTCATTTGACTTCATATCCTGTATGTTGTCTGTTATTAAAATAAACACCTCCACTCCAGTTACATTTTCACTTTCTTTATTTCCCCCCCCAAAACTCAGAGCCGTAACAAAAATACAAGCTTTTTTTTTGTTATATGATATCAGTCATTTACATATTCATATAGATGTACAAGTGAGAGCCGTTGAGCAAAAGTGCTTTAAAAATCATCTTTGAATAATATTCTTTTCATCATTAGAAAAACATAAAAGAAAGGAGACAGACTGCATGTAAAAACAAGTTACATGTTTTAACGTGAATATGATGATTAAATCAGAGTCTGCTTCAGTTTCACAAGCAGACCTCAGTGGCTGAACATTTTCATTACGTGTGGAGAGGGAACCTTGTAACAGCGACCTTTTAACAGATATATCACGGCTCATGTCGAGGCTTTTCACGGGCCTTGATGTGCCGGAACATTTTTCATGACCCTGAGGCTCGGAGGCTACAAATCACTGCTGTCAAAATGGAAACTGTAAATCCACTTCATATGTTGTAGAGACCACGAGACGCAGATACAGAGCGCAGATAGAAGAACCTCAACATCCTAAAACAAGTGAATTAGGAAGGGTTTGTATGTCCTGTTATGGTGAAAACAGGGAAATATGTCTTAACATCTCCGTTTTGTGAGGTTTAAACAGAAATATACTCTAACGTGTTAGTTTGAGAATTAAGGACATTTTGCTATGCGATTTTGTTGCCCTTAATAGCTGTAAGTAACTTATTGAATGTGGCATCTTCTTCTAGGGAATAAGCAAACTCTGCTGTATCAAAAAATCCATTATCAAACTGGTTGGTTATTAGTTTTCTGTTGATTGAAGTGTCCTAGATTGCATATTAGCACAAATAGACAGGAAGTCAGACTTAAAATTTGTAGTTTACTTCGGAAAATGATCTGTATTGGGTTTAGGATTTGTAGTTTTACCAACACCATGCAATTCAAACAGTTTAAGATAGTTTTCTGTCATCATTTAGTTGCCAAAATACACTTTTGTGGTATTTCAGGCTCGGTTTAAAAAAAAATAGGAATATTTTTGCGTGGAGTTACGTTTTTGTCATTAGAAACCTAATAGCTATGAGGTATATTTGGGTTCAAAAGGTCACCGCCGGGGTTAAACTGCAATATCGGGCGTCAAGGAGAAGAGGAAATGAAAACCCTCAGAAGATTCAAACATTTCGACTAGGCAACTTCTCATGGGAGGAGGAGGAGGAGGAGGAGGAGGAGGAGGAGGAGGAGGAGGAGGGGAGGCAAAGCAACAACAAAAAAACAACACATTCACTCAGCTGGGATCAAGGCCGGAACACACACACACACACACACACACACACACACACACACACACACACACACACACACACACACACACACACACACACACACACACACACACACACACACACACACACACACACACACACACGGCTTTAAAACAAAGTCGAGCAGATGGAAACAAACACAAGACTGTCTCAATGTGAAGAATGTTATTTTGACCCACTTAGGCGATGAGATGGAGGATAAGTGAATCAGCGCGCCTGTCTTTTGGATTTTGAGGCGATGAGAAGCGTCTTTATTCCTTTCAATAAAAGCGGGGAAATCCCTTTTTTTAAAAGAAAGGATTCTGTCAAATTACTCCATCGGGTTTTCATTATTCACTGCTTCTCGCGTTTCATTAAAGAAAGGAAAAGGAAGTTCATTGAGTGTAACCGAGACCTATACTTGACGTCAAAATTGATGTTTGGAAGCATGTGTGCAGGGACTTGTTGAGTGTGTGTAAACTGACCTGTCTAAATATAAATAAATTAATGAGTCTCTGCGGGTTTTTTCCGCAGTTTTCCCGCAGACGTAATACCTGCTGCTCATAGTTTCCCTTACACACACACACTTGGATTTTCAGACACTCTGACATCACTATCTTTTCTCACACACACACCAACCAACAACCCCAATAACCTGTAAAGTGTGTGTGTGTGTGTGTGTGTGTGTGTAACTGAACAAGTGCCTGTTTCATGGCTGCTACTCCCGTTTCCCTGCTGTAATACCATCCCGCGTGTGCATGGTTTATTTCAATGCCTTTATACGTAGTTTCAGTGTGTTGCGTGCATATGAACAGGTGTGTGTGGTCCAAGAGGAGACCCACAATGCCCGGGATGACAGACACACCAGGTTGAGAGTGAAAGGCCTTTGTTCCCGCTTCACAGTTCGAGCCCCGTCTCTTCTTACCACTACAGATATGGGTCAAAGCCCCCATGCTAACGTGGATCAATCTACAGCATGAAACAGCACAGTAAAGCTGCTATAGGTGGGAAGAGGTGGAGGTGTGGGTGTCAGTTTAACCCTTGGGTATTTCCCAACCACAAGTGTGCAAAAAAACACGGAGAGTTAACTATGCTGGATATGGCAGCATCATGTTGGTCAAACAAGGGAAATGCAAATTAGAAATATAACATTTGCTTGCAGCGAACTAGCTTTGTTTTGATATTTAGTATTGAAGGATTCAGCTTCACTTAGTTAACCCTTGTGTTGTCTTCCTATCAACTGTGCAACATTTGTCCTCAGGGTTTCACTGTTTTTAAAGCCTCTAGTATAAATAATTACCCAAATCTGTGTAACACCTTTTGAGCCAACTTTATTCCGATTTAAGAGTTACTCTTCTTTTCGAAATGTACGGTCAATAGACTTCATTTACACAAATTCAAACCTAATTTCTGAGTTTAAAAAAGGCAACAATTTTGACTATCTACAAAAATTGACCCCAGATGCTATACATTTTAATAAAGTAACCCTTCATCTCGACATAAAATAATTGGGAAACGGGTAATTTGACCCAAGGACAACAGGAAGGTTAAACAAGCAGTCTTGTCATTGAGTTTGATTTGATATGTGAGCTCAGTAGCTCTTATGATTTAGTGTTAGCTTCCACGTTAGCTTAAATGTTTACTTGTATGATATAGAAAAAGAGCCACAGAAAAAGCTGGAGTTTGAATTGGCATTGTTTGGTAAAACTACTATTTTAAAGTGATATTATAAAGTATATTTCACAAAAGATGTTTGGTTTTTTGTAAGAGTTTTGCCGCATGCTTTCCATACAGATCTACTGTAAAGCTAATGCTAACGTTTCCCCAAGTAAGTCACATGTTAGTAGAGAGTGATAGCTAGCTAGCAAGTGTCAAATCAAAAACAATAGTCTTTTATTTTGATATTTCTCAGAATATAATTGTTCAACAGAATCCAAAAAGGATGGGGTCCTTAAATATGGTGGACAGTAGGCACAATGCTAGCTTGTTGAGATGTTATCTAGCTCACTTTGGTCCGACTTGAACCATCCTAAAGTCTGCACTGCTGAAACCAAACCACAGTGTGTGTTTAACTTCAAATCTGTCCTGCAAAGTGTGCAAACAGCAGTCTGCAGGCCTGACGATGACCCGACAGAAAACACTTCCTTATCAGGGACACTGATATGATGTGAAGGTTTGTTGGGGCTAAACAAACTGTTTTGACACAAACATGAAAGTGGTGAAACAGGAAAAGCAAAGGGCACTTGAATTTGTCTATTATTGCCTTTCGGTTGACAAGACCTTGTTATTTAATGTAAGAGGAAGTGCTATTAAGGGTCACAGACACCAAACGGGTCAATGTTCTTACACTGCAGGCCAGAAAACAAAACATACATCAGCATCTCACATGACCAAAAAGGCCTCGGTCGTTTTAAATGAGGCTGCTTCCAGAGAGAGAAACAATTTACTCCATTCAGGTCCCATGCTTCGAAAGATTCCACATCCCTTGATCTAATTCATTATGTTCAGACTGATTATAGACGCGGTACAGAAGCACTCCTTGTCAAGAAGTCCAGATGGATATCAGCCACTGTCTTAAATAACATGTTCTGTCAATAAGATGGTTGAACTTAATTCAAACAGAAAAAAGGAAAGAAAGAACAGAACATTGAGATAAGCAGTTCTCAGACAATCACTGTCTTTGTGATCTTTGTGAGGGCGAGACGGGACTCTCTTTCCCGTGAGACCAGAGTCTAATATTGTCCTTCAAGAAAACAGGAACCGTAGTGTTTGTCATCCTTCACTAATCTCCCATAATGTCATGTTTTTTTTAGAGAATACAGCGCTGTTAAAGTCCAACAGGTGCGTCTTCTTTACGTTGTGTTTCCGGAGAGCGCCAAACGTCTCCGACCAGCCGTCAATCACCTTGTTTTTCATTAAGCCATTACGACAGAAATAGTCCTTCTTTCTGCTCAAGCTTTGGAGTTTTTCTTTAAATGAAAAGGCAACAATCAGAGTGCAATGAGGCAACAAAAGACTTCTTAATCCCATCAGCTTGGTTTTCCTTTTTGATCCCAAAGAAGAACAATGCACGGATTAAATCGAACAAAAACTGTTTTGATCTCTTTCTGCTTTAAAAAACAACAGCTGTCTTTTTCCTTTGATCCGTCTGCATAAGGAGTATAAACACAAAAAAGGAAAGGGATCTCTTTCTCTTTGTAACTCAGCGACCCAGAAAAGGAAAGGGAACAACAAAACAGAGCAAAGTCTTCTCTCTCTTTGTCTCTTTGCGTCTCGAAAGTCTTTTTTCTCCTCGTTTGGTCAGCATCCGGCCGGTACGTCTGACATGAAATCGAACTCGTTCTGACCGAGCCAGAGTTCAGGCAGCTCGTTGGCTCGATCCAAACCGAGCTCAACGACCAGTGACATGAGAACCTCCTCGTCCACGGGGTCAAAATCGATTATTCCACCTGTGCTGGTGCTTTGGTTCCCCATGTTCATACCAACGCCCATCCCACCTCCACCCAGACCTCCAGAGGGGCCCAGAATCTGGTTTCCCGTGCCCAGAGGCGAGGCACCGAATCCCCTTTGAGCTCCTCCAGGTGCTTGGTGTCCGGCAGAAGCACCGGCGAGGTTCTGGTAGTGAGAGTTGAGTTTCTGAAGCTGCATGCTAGCGATGAGGTGAGGTCCCGTCTGGAGGCAGAAAGGCTGAGGTTTGGAGATGGGAGTGGAGGATAACGTTGGCGATGATGCGGTACCGGAAGATGGAGAGAACGGTGCCACGGAGGACTTGGAGTTCGGGTAGTGGAGCAGGGTGCTGAGAGGAGAGGAGGAAGAGGAAAGGTCCTTCATCGCAGCGTGGGCAGGAAACAGCAGTGAGGTCATCACCAGGAAAACACCAGAGCCTGAGGAAGAGAAAAGAGATGTAATGAAATGTAAACGAGATATCTGGAAAGAATCCGTTGATCTGATGTAAAGTAAGTCCAGGAAATGAAAATGTTTTTATAACTTCGGTGTATACCCTCTTTATTGTAGCGTGGACTCATATGTATTTGGTTATATCATACCTACAGATAACATCCACTTCATAGGACCCGAAAAATCCATACCAATCTCATATCTGTGTACTAAGTATGAAGCTAGTATCAGCATGTGATTAGCCTAGCTTAGCATAACGATTGGTAGCTGCTGGTTTATAGAAAGCTATAATTATCACACAGGTGCGAATCAATCTTTTTTTGTCACTTGCCCCTGTGAGTTCATATTCTGCAATCTGTCGTTATGGAAATAAATGAGTTGTGTTATGCTTCACATTAACGTGGCGGAGTCACTGGACTGTAGTATTTGCTTAATATTTCTGTTGTTTGGTGGCAGGGACTTTCCTCCTTATCTGCCTTTGGTTTCTGGGTTACATCGAATTGTCAATATTTAAATAATTCAATCATTTATTTAAGCATTTGACAGCCAAATAAATAAAGTTACCAAGCTGATTGTCAGGGGGCTTTGTTATTGTACTTTCTACATTGTTTGTTTCCACAGTTTTAAATAGCTTGTAACAGAGTGTGGTAATTCTGCTTTTACTTATGATCTGAATACTTCCTCCGCTCCTGAAAACGTTTGCTCACTAAACAACGGATGACAAATAACTTAAGTGGTCATTAAAAAGCGTTTTCCTGACAAACATGTGGCTGCTTCAAACCGCACCAACAATGAAGGTGTTGTTGACTTAAGAGCGGCTTTACTCATGTCCCTATGACTCTTTAAATCACTGAAAGTCGTGACTGTCTGGAAAACATGCCGGCCGGCCGCATGACTCGACGTGTTCGAGACGGATTTTGTGTGTGTGTGTCTGTGTGTGTGTGTTCGCTTGATGTCTGCTTTTTCTCTTGACCTATTGAGCAGCAAATTAAGCATGAAAAGGCTGCGGGGAGAAGGCCTGTGGGTACTAACGGGGTTAGTGAGTGTTTATGAGGTAGTTGTGTGTGTGTGTGTGTGTGTGTGTGTGTGTGTGTGTGTGTGTGTGTGTGAGAATGGAGTTCATAGCACAACAGAGCCTTTGAGGACCTCAAAGAGTGATTGGGTCACATGGCAGGATAAATACACAGGACATTGCATATGTCTGACTCTGTGTGTGTGTGTGTGTGTGTGTGTGTGTGTGTGTGTGTGTGTGTGTGTGTGGAGGAAAGTGTGTGTTGTGGAAAGCTTGACACACTGAGAAAAATGTCATTGAGATGTGTGTGGAGGTAAAAAAATAAAAGTGTGTTTCCCAGTGTACGTGTGAGACTCCTGGAGGCTCATGTTAAAGTCCCCGAGCTAGTTTATATTACATACAGTTCAAAAAGCATTTGTGCCTCGAAACACACACACATCATGCGGCTATCCTTTGAGTAAGTTAATCACCACACACACACACACACACACACACCCACCCACCCACCCCCTCCTCCCAGCACTGGCTCTTATTTAGCAAGAACATAATTGCTACAGGCAGGCATGCAGCTGCACTCCACTGATAGAGTTAATACACACACAAAGATACCAAACAGCTGTCAATGGCAGGTCTGTGTGTGTGTGTGTGTGTGTGTGTGTGTGTGTGTGTGTGTGTGTGGTTCATTATTCATTGACTGATTACCGTCAGGGCCAGGCTGCACATGGTGCCTCTGCTCAACAGCTTTCCAGCACATTGAGTCCAGGAGACACAAACAAATTAAAAACCGCACACATTCTCCTCCGAGGGCACAGAGGAAACGCGGCTCTTTAAGGATTCTGATATTCCTCAAACATAACATTTTAAAAGTGCATTAGGGAACATTTTGTGACGGTGGAGGAGATCATCTCAGCGTGCATCCAATTTGCAACACATGCTTTTAGGTATTTTGTTGAGAAATGTTGATTATTTGGAGAGTATTTCATTCTCATAAAGAAAGTCTGAGTCCTAACATCATTAGGTTTGAATTATCAAAGACGTCAGAGTTTACTGTCACATTTTTGGATACATGAGGCATTTATTTGCTTGCAGGTGATTTTAAGCAGCAATCCTCATGATTTGAAAATGGGGCACATGCCATTTTGAAGATTTTACGTAAAAAACACCACTTGCTAAACGACCCGTAGTTCATTTTTAAAAGAATATCTTAATGCTTATATCAAATTGTCGACACAAGCTAGTCCATTTATTCTATTCCCTGACAAAATAAAGTGTCAATTTCAGCCTTTTAATTGAGTCAACGTGACATTTACAAGCACTCAGGAGACATTAAAATGACCGGAGGGAGTCAATAACAGAGGGTTGTTTTCATCATGCACATTACTGCTTGTTTTTGGCTGAAGATTTGCTCATAACAACAGAAGGCTAAACATGAGGAAGGATGCTGTGTGAAACGTTTGGAGGAGAGCCAATGTTTTTTCCTGTTCACAGCTGACCAGACACATTGTGTTCTTCCAACGCTGTTTTATGACTTTGTGAAAATGGGCCCTGGCTTCAGTTTCCCTGTAAATGATTTCATTAGCAGTCTCGGCTGCTGTCTGGCCGTGGAGCGCTCTGCTTTCATTTGAATTATCAGCAGAGAAAGTCTGACAGAGAACAACACGGCAGTCTCCTCGTACCTTATTATAGAAACATTACGTGAATGGGAAGCTTTGGGATAAGTGCATCTCTTCAAACTCACTTTTTAGAAGCAAAACAGATGTACTCCCAACAGAAATACAATAACGCCATTAGTCGTGTATTTCATTAGTCAGATAATTCATATTTGAAGCCATTTATGAAGCAAAAAGCCTAATATTCTCTGATTTCCGCTTCTTAAATGTAAGGATTTTACACAAGTGGAATTAAGACGCTAAACTCCTAGGATAACGTTTATTCTTAATCGAGGTCCATTTAGTAGTTGTTCTGGAGGTTTCTATCAGATCACATGGTCTTCATCACTTGCAAACATTAAATAAAAGTCCGTAAAATGTTAACATTGACATCTAGCAGGAACTAAATGTCCTCATTATCAATTCACTATCCACACACACTAATTGGTAACATTATATCATAAGCATATTTTAGAAAGGGTTATGCAATTGGTTAATAGACAGACGCACACGCACACGCACACACACACACACGCACACACACAACAGAGGTTTCAATTACTCAATTAAAGCGTGACGAGCCAATTGAAACGTCAGCCTGTCCCTCACAGACAGACACACAAACACCACCAACACACACCATATGCTTCCCCAGCGTGACGCATTCACCACTTGATTTAATTGCCTCCAACTCCATATTGAAGACGGTTAATGAGAAGCCAATTTAGAAAAAAGAGGGAAAACAGAGTGTCAGCAAAGTTGTTGCATGTTGGAAAACTTGGAAAAAACTCAAATGACTGTTTAAAAAATACTTGTATCTCATTTTCACTGGTTTAAGGTTTAAATGAAGTAAGAATGCACATTGCAAACACACTTTAAATAACAAAACATGTTTTTTTTTACTGAAATATTTATATTTTTTCCCCATTAAATGCTCATTTTCATACGTTGTATTTGTTTTGCAAGTATGCCTGCAAGTATCATGTGTTTATACGATCACATGGGCATAAATAAGCACGCAAACCCACTTCCTTTAAGGGTATATTTACAAATCAAATACAAAATGCAAATGTCACACATGCTTTCGCAGAAGAAACACTTCAGGTGGATGCAAAAAAAAGCCTGACCTTATTCAAAATGTTATGTAAACACTTCCAGATTTATACAATGTCAACTAGTCCTGTACTTTCAACATGCATTGGAAAGAGTAAATACACCAACCTGTGAGAAAAGCCCGGTGCAGTCCTTCAATAAAGATGAAGAAGTCAAATAAAGATGAAAACAGTCCGGAGAGTCCAACGTTTCCTCAGAGGAGTCAGAGGGAAGTTATTCTGGAGTTTCCGAGAACCAGAGGCTGAGATCCGCACACACACTCTGTCAGCTCCTCAGTGAGAAGCTCTCTCTCTCTGCTCTCTGACCAGCCGTGAGTGTGTGTGTGTGTGTGTGTGTGTGTTCCCATCCCAAAACAAGGAAGTGGATTTCCAAAGGATCCGGATGGAGGCGGGAAGAGCGATCTTATTGGTCGAGGGGCGTGTCCAAACGATTTTGACAAATTGAATCAAGACAGTAAATACACATAGCATCCTCATAAGGTAGAAAACAAAGGTTGTGGGGCTTTGATAATTATAATATGAAAGTAGTGGGCATTAAATCTAAGGTTTAGCAACTAGTGGGACAGATTCATGCAGTTCTTGGAATAAAGTAGCTTATATTCACACTATTTTTTTATATTGAGACCTCCATATGATGAAGGTGTGTGTGTGTGTGTGTGTGTGTGTGTGTTTGTGTGTGTGTGTGTGTGTTTTTAGTCAGCCAGTCTGAATGGAGAACTATAATTAAACTCAGGCATTATTTTATTATGAAGCTGTTACATTAATCACTCTGCTGAACCAGCTTACACACACACACACACACACACACACACACACACACACACACACACACACACACACACACACACACACACACACACACACACACACACACACACACACACACACACACGCACATGATGAAAATGAACTGAAATGATAAATGCCTAATATATAATTCAGGGTTTTGCAGAATTGTGCAGGTTTGTTTCTGGAAACAATACTTATGTTGTCTTATTGTGTTTGTACACTCTGCACAGTAAGTGTTTCTAATAACATTAACAATGTCTCCTGCCATGATTTAAGATATACAGGCTTTATTTATCATGTGCAAAGCAGCTATACTGCAGTTTGTTGGCAATGGAAATCAACAGTGCAACATATACAACGCAATATGATGACGAGACAAAGAAAAATACATAAATAAAATAGAGCAAGTGACACAATGGTGGAAGTGAAATGCAGGAATTTGTAAAGTATGGTCATGTTTAGTGAGTTGGCAACCACAATATCTGGACCCTGAAACTCCAGCAGCTAAATGCAATCAAGCCATCATTCATTTTATTACTTTCACCTGTGTTTTTCCCCACTGTGGTTTCCTAAAAGACTTCTGTGGAATAAAACATGGTCTCTCCAGCTCCGATATTTGGGTGAGTCCAGCCTCCAGAGTTTAGACGGAGCCGCTCTGCAGGGCAGATGTTTCTCACTCTGAAGAAAACACCACCAGGAATCAAATGGACCATTTCAGAGCACTCAGTCTTTGTCTGTGTCACTCACCCCGAGAGATGGGAGATAGGGGAGAGAGAGAGAGAGAGAGAGAGAGAGAGAGAGAGAGACACACACACACACACACACACACACACACACACACACACACACACACACACGCACTCTGGAGGTCTGTGAATGATTTGCATAACAACATGTTGATGTTCTTGTTGAGATCTCCTCGTGTGATTAGAGACAATGATGATGAATATGCACTGAGTGATTTAATTTGTCAGGTTGTTTGGCATTTAGAACATAATGTGTGTGTGTGTGTGTGTGTGTGTGTGTGTGTGTGTGTACCACTTTTTGACTCATAAACCATCTTCTTAGAAAAAAGTCACATGAGGGAAAACTCCAAGACCATCATTAATATCAATGAGTTGTGCTAAAAATGTCAGAAATCATCACAGCCACTTCATTAAAATACTTCCTGTTTGGAGCCTTTTTGTGCTTTTATGTTGGGTTATGGTCACACAAGTGGTTTTGGCTGGATTTAAATCTGTCATAAAACAATGCAGGCTTGACATCCTTGTAAAAATATACATGGAAGGGGTGTTTGTATGGTGAGATGAACAAATAATGTCACAAAAAACCCACAAAATTCAGTCAAATGTCGAACTTTTTTTCATGTTATGCTTTTGTAGCTTTTACTTTCCTCCCCATTAGTGCAACATATCCATTTCCTTATGGCAAAGATTCACATGTATCTAATGTTCTAATCATCTTTAACACCAAACCACACTGTAAGAGTATTATTGGAGGCAAAAGTAAGTATTTTAAATCTACTTTTTACTATATATCCGATATCAGAGGTGATCACAGCCTGTGGTCACTGGATTAAATGTTTAAATGTTTTAAAGTGTGTCACCACGAGGAGCTCAGACTCAACCCCAGATCTGCTGAAACCCTCCTCTCCTGTGGGTCCATTTATCCTCTTGTATTCATACGGGACAAACAAAAGGCTGCTCGGGGGTAGAAAGAGAAATCACCCAAAGTGTCGTTGGGGGGAACCTCCAATTCATCCTCAAAATAAAAAACCCTCCCCCACGGCCCCATCATGCTAAAAAAAGAACAAGTCCATTCAGCATGTGTGTGTGGTGGAGGGTGCACGTCATTACGCGCCAACAACAAGTGCCACGCGCTCCTCTGTGTTCCGTAAAGCAGATAAAAGGTGGCATCTGTCTTTATTGTGAGAGTAAATCCCCTCCGCCATTGACCGCAGACACTTCACATGTTGATGAGGAGGAGGACGTAGAGACGAAGCACCCCCCCTGCTTTGTTCCTTTGGTAGGGGGGGAAGACGTTATGCAAATCTAACAAACCGTTTGTGATTTCCATCCAAAAAGGACAAATAATTATATATTGGTGCGACTGCCAAGCTGGATTTTTAGTTTTGGCGGAGTGGATGGAAACTGTGATGAAACCTTTTAAACGCTGCGTGGATTTCTCCGATATGTCAGATTTTTTTTTTTACTCCCTAAGGTTTGGAAAAAAGTCCCCAAACTTAAACAGGCTTATGCAAATGTTTAGCACCCGTCCAAAGAGAAACAGACGAAGAGGAAGGACTTGGTTTATCTAAAGTAATCATGAGCGAGGGTCCGATGACTCTATTCAAATCACTGGCGCCGATTTGCATAAAAGTCGTTGGGAAAGTTTATTTGTCATGGAGAAGTAAAGGTGTGTTCAACAGAAACCAGAACAGGGATACAGCCAGTAAACAAGAGCCTAATGAAACCAGTGCTTTGTTTGGCTGCAGTTGGCCTCCATTATTCATCTGTTTTGTCAAATGAACACAAGTTTAATGAAACCCATGGAGCATACAAGTATAACAAAACCCCTCAACTCACCACCTTCTGATGAAACTAAATCCCAAACTTTACTCCATGGACTCAACAAACTGCATTTGCGTGCGTGAGGAAGAAGAACATTTGAGCCAAATACAAATTACAGTTCAATGCTGGCAGCTCTTTCTTCACCACAGTGTGGAAGATCTTTTTTCCGTGAATCGGACAGCTAAAAATCTCTACAATGTTGTCTCTGGGTGATAGAAATCAGAGCTGCAAGTGGACAAAAGTTATGTGGCGTGTACTGTTTTATCTCTGGGATCACTTGTTACCAATTAAGTAGTGATGGGAATTACGGCTCTTTGAAGGTAGCCGGATCTTATGGCTCCGTTCCTTTCCGAGAGTCGTTCAAAAGAGCCGTTCAAAAGAGCCGTTTTTTCTTTAAGGGGGCGGGTTAATAGGTTTATCTGCGAAAGAATCACCAGGATACTGATTGACTGTATTGCCAGGAATCTACTTTTACTCACAGAAAATGTATAACTTGCTACATCTCTCAGCCAGCCAAACGACTACTCAAGCAGCATGCGTTATGCCATCATCATCTATGGCTAATGTGCATTCAGGAAAGCAAGTTCCTTTAAAGGCGAGTAGATTTATGGCAGGCAGAGAACCAACGATAAAAAGAACGGCTCTCACCAAGTACGACTCGGTTCCCTTCGTTCGTACCAAAGAGCCGTTCAAAAGAATCGGATCGTTCGTGAACGTCACATCACTACAATTAAAGGTAGGGACACACCAAGCTGACACCAAAGAACTCACACAGACGGACCCCCGACTGTTGCGTCGCCTCAAGTCTCTGCGTCTTGGCCATGTGTCGCACTGGAACACACCGCAAAGACTTCAGCCGACGGCCAAGAAGCACGTACGAACTGCGCATGCGTGAGTGGCAATAACTCTCCTTACCAGCAGGCGGCGGTAGTGTGTATTCGCCATTCAAAAGAGGCAACAACCGGAAGACAGACTGCGTGATAACCGAGAGAAGAAGAACAGACTGCGTGATATAAACAAACAACAAATAGCGTGTGCGTTCCATGTTCACTCTACAGCGAGAAGCTCATGGGGCTTTCCCGAACCTGTGTCGAGAGCTGGAGTTAAATGAAATCTCAGATTTGCCTTCTTAATCGTTTGTTTGGGTCCCTCACTTCCGTTTCGCTTCTCATGCACTGATTCGCTAGCTGAACAGCCAATCAGAGTGATTTATTTTGCCGACTGCCCACCGATTCGACATGTTGAATCGGTGGGTTTTCGGCCGAAAAGGTGTCGGCACGGCTGAAAAGACACGACGGTGCGGGACACACCAATCTGAGTAGGGCGACAGGACGCTCATCGTCGGCCAAAATCGGGTTGGTGTGTCCGGGCCTTAAGGCATCAGGTGATCAACTTTTGTTCCTATTTGTGTTTTCACTAAACACAAAGGGAGTCTCTATTGAACATTCAAGACATAATAAGGTGTTTTATAGCCTTTTAAATCAGTTAATTATTATGTTTCTACCCCAAATTCTTGCTGCAAACTACATTTCATTTCATTTAGCTGACGCTTTTATCCAAAGCGACTTACAATTACCAATTACAGGGACATTTCCCTGGAGTAACTAAGGACTAAGTGCCTTACTCAAGGGCACACTAGTGGTGGCGTTCCTGGCGGGATTTGAACTCACTACCTTCAGATCTTCAGCCCACCTCACTATCCATTAGACCACCACTGTCCACTATGTTACGTTTATCCAACAAAGCTTATCACATTGTCTTCAAAGCGTCAATGTCCTGATTAGAAAGGAATGAATCCGACTATTTTGTGTAGTTTTTACTGAAACCGACCGTCCCATCTGCTTCCCAACATGTGCAGAGGTGTGAAAGTAGGCAAGGATATAACTTTTAACAAGCTCTCTTTTTTACATTCATTACTCAACTGCTCTGTCCTTTCCAAGAGTACAGACTCAGGCTTTGTCTCGTCTGTGTGTGGCCTTTCAGAAACATTTAACCTCTGGACGTGGTCGAAGACACTTTGCATGACCTGGGACATAATCTAAAAGGTCTGTGTACTACTTTCCTGTCATTATATCAGTTTATTAGTGCAGATCAAAGGGGTTTTAGGTTTCCAAGTAGCTCATGTTCGGGGGGTTTATCGGTTAGAACATACACTCCTATTGCCAGACAAAAACGTTGATTTTCGACGAATCTGCAAAACCCTGGATTACGTTCAATGCTGATGATTAGATGTTGTTTATGCAAACCTTTAAAAATAAAATCTATTTTCCTACAATGCATGTAAGGAAAGTAATGTATTGCTAAAGGAAGGGGAGGATTGTGGTTATATCTAATGCACTATGGCTATGGTTAGGCAACTACACACTTGATTAAAGTTGGTTAAAATGCGGAAATTAGGAGGTTTGTGGGACGAAATAAACTGATTTCTACATTTGTACTTCTCCACTTCACTGTAAATAAGCTAGAGTACTTCATGAATACATAGGAGGTACATTATTTTGAGAGATACTGTGCCGATACATCATAATATTCCTAATTGATTATAATTTGTAGTACGAGACGACTGACATGGGAATGTTTTGATATTACATGTTAGACGCTTTTATCCAAAGCGACTTACATACTCAATACTGTGGACAATCCCCACAGGAGCAATTTGGGGTGAAGTGTCTCGCCCAGGGACACAACGACATGCTGACTGCAGTGGGGTTTCAACCTGTGACCCCCTGATCCGAACACCTACGCACTAACCACTGCGCCACACGCCTCCTGATATCAGAAAGATGACAACAATCTCTTTCAAAGCAAATTTTTTGGGGTGTCACGTATTTAAAAAACAAATGTTGGATACATATCCATCCTTAAACAGCAGGAAGACAGTTTCCTCCTAAAATACGATCGCACCGGTCACAAGGGAACAAAATCTTTCATGAAAATGCAATCCAGAAATTCCAGCGGTCCCCGAATCCTCTGGAGGCCCCTCGAGTTCGTCTAATTTGACTCTGCGATGCACAGAAAAATGACAAACACACACAAAGTCTTTCACGTCTCTCATGTTAACAATCCCCCCCCCCCACCCACTCGATGCAATGTAAACCCCCCATCTGCCTCCCAGTTTATGAGATAGAATTTCAATCGTCTCTCCTTTTCCAAACTCGTAAACGCTGTAATGAGTTTCATTTGCTTCGGCTACGTTGGGCTCAAACCGCCGAGGTGACCGCAGCAGTGTTCATAAAGATCACAGGGAAACACACACACACACACTTCTGTGGAGCACATGCCCGCTCTGACTGGTGACTCCTACATTTGGTGTGAATTTCCAGGGGCCATTAATTTAGGGAACATCACTTCTGAAGGAAACAGCCCGACATTTGTGGTTCCTCTTTCAAACGCTCTCCATTAAAGCGTCACACACACACACACGCATAAATCACCGCTCACATGACAACAACGTGCTCTCCTGGCTTTTATTTCAACAAACGCTCCTTGTATGTACACTTTAACACATGCCAACAAGTTTAAAAAAGAAAAAACAAATGCATGAACAATTAAACACATTTTCTTAATTCCACAGGTGAACTTTATGCTAAAATGATTCCATATTTGAAGATTTTTGGTCAAATGAAAGTCAGTCTTGTGTAACGTAACATACATACAGGATATTGACAATTAAACAATGTAGTAGAAGAAAGTGACTCAGGTTTAGAAGTGTTATTTTCACTAAGAAGCCATTTGGAAATGTAATAAGGCAGGATTTTCCTGTTGTTTTGCCATTTTTGGGAAAATCGTCAAGAATAAAAAGGAAAATTGAACGATTACAATGTCTGAAGAATGTTTTTAACTGCCACAATTACACTAATGGAAGTTTGGAGCTAGGCGAAACCACAATATGCAGTTGAAAGTTCCTAAAAAAGATACACAATGGACCTTGAGTTGGATTACTTTGTGTAAAACCACTTTTTCTATGGTCCAAAAGGAACGTTTTTAAGGTAATTTGGCCCTAATCATTCAACCTTTCAGAGTGCAATGTCAATTTCAAAAACATTTCTGTGTCGCTGCTCACCTTGACTTGTTTGTCCACAGTAACATGCAGCTGTGAAATGTGACTCACATGAACAGCTGGGGGGATTTTATGTTTCCCTAACTGTGAGTTTAGGGAGAGTATAGCGACATTTAAAGGGAACATTTTGTTTGTTTTTAACAGAGGAACTCTTTATACTACAGACTGGCTTTTGATAATCTGGCACTGTGACGCTACGGCTGAGAATAACATTTAAAATCTTTCAAGAGTTGTAAAGGATTCAGTCTTCTGCAGCGGCCATATTTGAATTGATTTCACCTTCTCCTCACTCGTTAATGTTTTATCTAAAGACCTTCTTGAAGTTGATGAAATCTTTGGAATTTTAAATGGAAGATGTTCAGGGAAAGTGTGTTTTTCAGATAGAGACAAACGCTGTCCAGATGTTTCATTTACAGGTTTTGCCCAAGGGTCTAAACAAATTAGGCTAACTTCACCAGACTTTGTTTACTCTCCAAGTTTCTCAATTAATTTAAAAAGTACTTTTTTTCTCCTGGACTTTCCGGACTTGTTCAGGTTTTTTTAACGAGACGTTTGGGGGATACCGCACTGTTGGGCTTTGTGTCTGTTTTAGAGCTTATGTGTCCTCGGGGGGGGGGGGGGGTGAACGTGAAACATGACACCTGAAGAAATCTGGTTTTCCATTCAGTGTAAAATATCCCACTGACGGGATGTACACAAACGCATCCCCTGATACCAACAAAACGATTGAGTGAACTCTCTTTCACACACACATACCTTTTTCCAACAAACAAAAGGATTAAAAGCACTGTACAGCAACCACATCACCCCCCCCCCCCTTATTAAACTGTTTTCCCCTGGAAACACTCAGCTAATGTTTCCCAAACCCCTCTCTTGCTCCATTCTTCCTGCCTTCATGCCTCGGGGCCGAAGGGGTCCGTCTCCATATTGTCTTCATTAGCCGGCCGAGCATCGCTCCGGTTAGGAAACATGGAGTCTGTGGGTGTGTGTGTGTGTCTGTGTGTGTGTGTGTGTGTGGAGGAGGCTGAGGCTGCCAGCTCCTAAACCACATTCTTCAAATTCCCTGTAAACAAGAGAAAAGAGAGAGAAATGAGGAAGGGGGGGGGGGGGGGGTGAACACATTCATAATAACACCACAAAAAGGGAGGAGGATGCAGGGTCAAAATCATCACATAAGTGGGGTGCAAAAGGAGGCTAAACACACACATTAGACACCAGGAGAGAAGCAGAAACACACACATTTACACACACACACACACACACACACACACACACACACACTTCCCAATGAAAATGCAAAATAACATCTGGCCGAGGTAAGCCTGGTCGCTGACGAGGAAATAAAAGCATGCAAAGCACGGATCGATATGGAAATGACAACGTTAAGCAACACTGCCAGTTTATTTGCATGAAGACACAGATTGGTTTCCACATCTCACACACACACACACACACACACACATTGTTGTGACACAATGGCTGCATTATAAAGTCTAGTCGCCAGTTTACTTTATACGTTACACTGCAAACAATGATGCTTTGTTTGTCCTTTGTTATGTTAAATTGCCTGATTGGGGAAAAGTAAACACACACACACACACACACGCTCAGGGGATGAGTCATTGTGAGGGAGGATGTCCTGTTTGTTGGCCATTGTGGAGCTGTCAGTGGAGTCATGTTTTGCTGCAGGGATAACAACAACAACAGCAGCAGCAGCAGCAGCTCTATCAAGGAGAAACTCAACTGTTGTTTGTAATGCCTCCATGTGTTTTTCCTCCGGATGCTGAACCCTCTGTATCTCAGAGATGGTGACGCCACTAGTGACTTCATTTAAAGCTACATTACACTGCTGGTTCCTAGTTAACTTTTGCATTGCCATATCTACACGGTAGCTACTGTGCGCATGACAATTAAGCCTTGAATCTAGAATAGAGTGGAGCAGTAAAGAAGTATCTTTGTAGACTTGAAGATAGCAAAAGCCAATGGGCTTTTTCCATTGGATTTTGGAATATTACAGAAAATAAGTCCTGTGGCATACGCACATTTATGCTACTTCCACGTTTTGTTCAGCAGGATAACCTACACAAACACTTTATGGTATTTGAAGCATAAATGCAATTGCCAGAAGTACAAAGCTATCGTTAGGCTATAAAGGAACTACAGCAAGGTCACATGACTTCACGTCACCACCGCTAAGCTAAAGGCGGCTAATGTTGGGCTATAATGGAACTACAGCACGGTCACATGACTTCACGTCACCACCGCTAAGCTAAAGGTGGCTAATGTTGGGCTATAAAGGAACTACAGCACGGTCACATGACTTCACGTCACCACCGCTAAGCTAAAGGCGGCTAATGTTGGGCTATAATGGAACTACAGCACGGTCACATGACTTCACGTCACCACCGCTAAGCTAAAGGTGGCTAATGTTGGGCTATAAAGGAACTACAGCACGGTCACATGACTTCATGTCACCACCGCTAAGCTAAAGGTGGCTAATGTTGGGCTATAAAAGTTACTACAGCACGGTCACAAGACTTCACGTCACCACCGCTAAGCTAAAGGCGGCTAATGTTCGGCATGATTACATTAAGTCTTCACGTTTAGCAGCTTTTTAGCAACCGCCGTTTTTAAAATGTACCAGTGGGGTATTAACTGACGTATTTATGCCATAGAAAGTCTTTATCTTAGGTTTTTAAGGCCCTTAACCAACAACACAATCCAAAAAACTTTGACTCAAAGATGAGGGAACCAAGTTTTAAAAGCCGACTCATTCCCGGGTTTTCGGACTCATTCCTGCACCACAAGCAAGAGGTAAAGATTTCTACACCCAGAAAGTCTTCAAACGACACAAAACGAGCTCAAGTTTGCCTCCAGACTGACGAAAGCCTCTGGATTTATTTTAACAAAGCCACATGACGTAGTGACACCCCCGACAAACCACAGGCTCATCTGGATAAAAACTTAAACCTCTCGTTGTACCGCGAGGATGAAAATGACTGCCGTGATTCACAGGGTTGACACTCTTCCCCACGGTGTTGTGGAGCTTTGTGGGGTGTGTTGGCGTTTGATAAACATTTATTTTATGGATCATCACTTAAGTCTCAAACCTTTTTTAGCTGTGGCCGGCGGCTCAGTCTATTTCAACTTTTCAGCTGCTAAAAACAGCATAAAACCAACTTGTTATTTTACTTTTATGTTGATGTCCTCGCCCTGTTTCGCCACAAAATGTGTTCTCGTTTTCACGTCCTCCTAATCTTGAAGCAGTGCTTAACTCAAACTGAACTTCCCAGACTGATTTTCATGCCAAATCTTCACAAATACAGACTTTCCGTTTAAAATTCAGCTCAAATTTTTGTCTAATCCTGGCCTAATACTGTACTTTCCACTACAACGCAAAGCAGTGAATCCTGAATTGTCTTTATTTTTGTTGAGACTGCCTCAGCACAGTAATTTCTTCTTTTTAGGTTGAGAATTTCCCTTTCTACATAACCAAATTACTCATATTCAGACAGGGATTACTGTAAATCACAATAACAAAGGCAGTTTTGGCTCCAAGTGAGTCACACTGGGTTATATCTTTATAAATAAACAGGACAGAGCAGTTTCTGACTAAGTCTTTGGCAGGTACGGTTTCTCTACAGCGTTAAGGGGAACCAACTAAACAATCATGACTATTTTCGTATATATTTAACTAAAATATGAACGCATTGCAGGTTAACTCCCCCCCCCCCCCCACATCAGATCTCCCTCTCTACATCCATCTGCTTCTTTTTCCATTAACAGATGTAGACGGTAAATTCTGGTAAAGTGACGAGCGTCCACGGAGGCCTCGGATATTTACTACCTGCAAACGTTCATCTATCACAGCATGTGTGGGTGGGTATCACACTGCAGGTGTGTGTGTGTGTGTTTCCTTATTTTATACTATGTCTCTTGTTCCAGTTTGAATGTGTATATATTTCTTCTTTGACCAAGTTTCATTACTTGAATCAGCTGTATATCTTTCTGTGAATGTGAATTACTTCATTTTGTGTGTGTGTGTGTGTGTGTCAAGCAGCTTCAGCACAGGGTAGAATTAACGAGCACGAGTAGCAGGATGTAAAGATGCTGCAATATTTCCCTGTTGACACATACGGTCCCACAGAAAGGCTGGTGGTTTATACACACACAAACTTGTCACTGATGAAGCAGAACACACACACACACACACACACACACACACACACACACACACACACACACACACACACACACACACACACACACACACACACACACACACACACACACACACACACACACACACACACACACACACACACACACACACACACACACACACACACACACACTCCTGGGAAATCACGCTACCAGAGCCTCGTAAACACGGAGCAGTGAATGCAGGCAGACAGCTGCTGCCTCTGACAATCAGCCATAAAAAAAAATAAAGAAAATAGATTTTTAATTGACACGCCCGCTTAACAAGCCTCAGTGTGAACGAACGGGAAACAATTGGAAACACTGAGTAATCCTTGAAATAGGAATCACTAGAAAAGCCCATTACGACTTATATTTAAATGCCTTGCACAATGTTTATTCTAATTTATATTGGGAAAATAACAGAAGGGAAAACGTTTCTAAAGTGTGAGAGAAAGAAGTTTTTATTATTCCTGAAACATTGCAACGTTTTATTTTTTATTGCACGTTCTTGTTTTAACTTCCTTTTTTATAGGATTTTTCCCCCTAATTTTTCTTATATTTTATATAATTCTAAAATGGAGCAACTTTCACAAAACCCAATTCCCCGGGATAAAGTATTGTGATGTTGATTTAATGACTTTGTAGTAAAAAGGCTGTTTGATGACGTTCCAACAGTCAAATATGTTGACAAATGTTAGCTATGAAATTTATTATAGCTACAAACTCTTCAAACTGTTGTTTTTACTTGATTTACTGCTGAGTAGTTTGTGATTTTTAATGAATATGTGCTGACATTACAGTGTTTCCCACAGATTTGAAATATACTTGGGGGGGTGGTGGTAGCGGGGGGGGGGGGCCTTTGACATGCCTTTGTGACGTGCAACAACATTAACCTTAACCTTTCTGTTGGTCGCTTGTTAGCAGACCCTTCACGCGATGGCAGAGCGAACAGGTACAGGCAGGGCCCACAGTGATAGCCCTATAGTTTAAACCTACTACCCACAAATAAACATATGGACATCAACTGTTGTTTTCTCATGAATACTTTCACACAAAACACGGTCCCATTTAAAAAAAAGTCGTCAAGCAATCAAGATGATTTCTCGTGCAACTAAAAAAATGGCACGCCTGCCTTTTATTGTTTCCTGTTGGTACAAAATAGCTGCATGACACATGTGTACAGTGTTAGTTAAACATAAAGGGGTTGTGTCACAACACATGCTTAATTAAAATCAGAAAGAAAGGGATTTTGGAGATTACCACATTCAAATCTTTGCGTGGCAGCAGACAGCAGATGTGGGCGAACACACTCACACACACACACACTCAGAGACGTAAACACACACAAACATGCATTAAAAAACTCACACTGCACAGTTTCTCATGGAAACCAGTGTTTATAGGCAGCAAAGCAGAGAAACACTTATCCAACGCGATGATGTCATTTGGATCGAGGTGTGTGTGTGTGCTATGGCCTATTCTTATTCGTGTGTGTGCATGTTAACTCAGCAGACATGTGGGTCCGTCTTTAATCAGAGACAGAGACAAATGCCTCGATATTTTACATTTTAATGCGCTCTCTTCTCGGTGGTTTTGGTGTCTGCTTGTTGTGTGGTGGAGCTTTGAAACCGTCAAAAAAAAGGGTTTTAGAGTAGAGGTTGGTAGAAGAGACATGAAAGAAAAGACAGAGAGAACGAGAGAGGACACTAAACAGATGTGACGGGTTGAAAGCAGGACTCAAACTTCAATGGAAGACAGAGAAGAAAGGAGGGAAAAAGCTGTAAAATCAATACATATTCACAATAACTATAAATCCAGTACATGTACACCCTTATAGGCGGAATCAGGTCAGCAGCCAAACACACATTTCTCTCCATCTTTGGCTTGTCTGCGTTTCATTTCTAACTCTTTTTTTTATTCTCTCCATCCATCAGTTCGTCCACCGGTTCCTCTAATAAAAGCCGTATGAGTGGAAAGCAGCGATACTCCCTACCCTCTCTGGTTCTGATGATTTCATGCGAGCCAACAGACCAAAGTGAATTTGGGTGAATTAACTCCTGTTGCCCTGATTGGAAGTGATCTGCAGTTTTTCAGAGCAGAGGATGTAATGCTGTTCAGATTAAATGCTACTACATCCAACAGGGTTTTGTCAACAATAAGTTGAACCATTTTAAGTTTGAAGGTTGTAATTAATCCCTACACTGGAAAACAACATCAGCTCCTGGAGCATCTTGTAGTTTGGTGAGAAAATGATCAATTTAATGGAAAAACTGACATCAAGTGAGTCTAAAGGCATCACAGTTTGAGGAAGAAATCAAACGAGCTCCAGGGAATAAAGATTACAACTGACTTAGGTGCTGTTTACACGAGAACGCAAACGGTTGTATCCGCTACTTTTCTCTTTCGTATTGGCCCGTTCACATGAGGCCGTAACGGAAACGCGCAAACGGACCCCGCAAACGATAACGGGTCCCAAGGACAAAGGATAGATTTGCGGACGGAACGCTCTGGGGGGGCAAACGGCTCCGTGTGTACGCCCTATACGATCATTTCCTGATAACGATGAAGCCATAGCCCCACCTCTCCCCACCTCTGCTGCTCACTGCTGTAGCATGGTCAGTAGCTACTGTCAGTAGCTACTGACCATGCTACAGATGTTAGTGCAAAATCTACAGCTCCTCTACCACAACCATCAGCAACAAGTGGACATGGAGAATTACATGAACTACATGTTGCTAAATCCACCACGGGGCATAAGCAGAAGGGCAACCATGGCAACCATGCTCGGGGGTCTTCTTCGCTGCTTTTGGTGTATTTTGTGGCGAAAGTACAGTGCCACTTACATATGATATATTAAAGACGCAAATCATAAGTCTTTCCTAGATAAGTTAACTTAACTAACATTGTTTGATGTTTTCCAAGAAAAAGTCTGTTTTAAATGATGGTGGTTTGGAAACAAAATCCAATTAAAATGTTGAGTTGCTTCACAGCTTTTTAGAATGAAAGGAATTACGGATATAATATTTTTTATGAGCTTTTTAGCACGAGAAACATTGGCAATAGCCGCTTTCACACCAAGTACTTACCGGAATAAGTTCCCTGAGGGAAGATTACGCAAATGAAGCCGCTGACGTCACTTCTTCTTCTTCTGCTTTGGGTTTACTGGCAGGCCGCAAACCACTTCACGGCGTATACTGCCACCCGAAGTCCCCGGAGTTGGGGACTGGCGATTTACTCGGAAGGCTTCAGTAGAAGCTTCTGGGAGTCCCAGCAGCTTCTACTGAAGCCTTCCGAGTAAATCGCCAGAACGCCGACACCTCCTCATCACTCCACCGCTCCCATGTTTTTTTTTGTGTTGCCATAAGTTATTCTCTCTCCGTTGGTGCGCGGGGCTAATGCTAATGCTAATGCCAGCAAATACAATGGCGGCTTCACAAAACTTTTCAGAGTTTTACGGGGCGTGGTTTGCAATTCGCCCAGCCAATAGAAATTGGTACTTTTTTCTCCCCAGGATAGTACCACCTCTCTAGCAGGCACTAAAAATGGGGGTAAAAGTTCCCGGCACTAAGTACTCTTTTTGGTGTGAACGCAAAATAAGAGGTACTAACGGAACTAAATGGGAAAAGTACGGGGAAAAGTACTCCGGTGTGAACGCGCCTTTTGATGCAGATAACGCCGTGTGGAAATCGAAATGTCTTTATCAAGTGTTTTGACAATGAGACCAGCCACGGCCCTGTCATGACGACTTTGTCAGGTGGTGTGAGGAGTCCTATCTACAACTGAACATAAGCAAAACCAAGAACATGATCATTGATTTTAGAAGACATCCCCACATACATGAAGTCTTAACAATCGCAATCATACAAATATCTCGGGACAATTATTGACTCAAAATTGAGCTCTGATCCAAACTGTGAAGCTGTGTGCAAAACGGGGCACCAGCGTTTGTACTGTCTTAGGAAACAGTCCTATCTTAACATTGACAAAACCATGATGATCATGTTTTATCGTGCTTTTATTGAGTCAATTCTGTCTTTTTCCTTAATGTCATGGTTTGGTAACCTGACTTTAAAGAGCAGAAACTCTCTGAGTCAGATCGTAAAGGGGTCCAGCAACCTGATTGGTGAGCCACAGCTAAATCTGGAGACCATGTACCTCAGGCAGTTACAGCGGTTATCCAGCTCCATATTAAGTCCCTTACACACCAAGCCGATTTCGGCCGTCGATGAGCGTCGTGTCGCCCTACTCAGATTGGTGTGTCCCGCAGCGTCGTGTCTTTTCGGCCGTGCCGACACCTTCCGTCGCCGATTCGACATGTTGAATTGGTTTATATCACGCAGTCTGTCTTCCGGTTGTTGCCTCTTTTGAATGACGAATACACACTACCGCCGCCTGCTGGTAAGGAGAGTTATTGCCACTCACGCATGCGCAGTTCGTACGTGCAACTTGGCCGTTGGCTGAAGTCTTTGCGGTGTGTTCCAGTGCGACTGTTGGCCAAGACGCAGGAGACGGAAATTTTGAACCACTCAAATCTATTCAACAAAAAATCGTGCAGTAATATATACGCTTTTCAGCATACATTATTATTAAAGTGAAGTACAGTGCATATCCCTTATATCCCTTCACAGAACAAAAGAATGCTTTTAAAAAAGGTTTAATGAGATGATGGAATCAAAACTGAACTGTATAACATAATAAGGCACACAAGCTGAAAACCCAACCCCAGAAGGGGGGTCTGGGGGGATACTCCCCCAGGAGATTTTTAGAAATACTAACATATAAACTACGCATTCTGGTACACTCTGACAAGAAAATAAATAAATGTATTACTACCCGACATATTAATAATGTTTTATGCCATTGTTTGTTTTTAGCTTAGTTCTGACAGCTTGCTGCTCCTCACAGAGAGAAGAGCAAAGAGGAGATAGTCTGTGTGAATTACTTTAAATTGTGGGTAAGGGTAGATAGCCCCCATTGTTCTGTGACCTGTCAATCATCAAACCGGGGGTCATATTTCATTACGTGTTCATTTCTATCTGAAGTTGTCCCCATGGATGTATAAAGAATAGTTCTACCGCAGAGTTATTCTCCGTGGGGACTTCCGGCAACAATCTTGATTCTGATTGGCCAGAAGACTCGAAAAAACATCAGCAAAGATGTTTATTGAGAAAATGATCACTACCTCACAGAAGTTTTCAAAACCGTTTATGGTCTCCGGTACTTCCAGTCCAACGCCTACTGCATGCACAGCGTTAGAAAATCGTGCCTTCAAAATAAAAGTTTGACTTTTTCCCAAAAAAAAAAAAAAAGGAAATATTTTTTTTCCAATTTTTTTTTCTTCACTCACATCTGCGGTCGCGACCCACTTTTGGGTCGCGACCCACCAGTTGAGAACTACTGCTTTAGACGATGACTCCTAACCCTCTGCACTCAGAATTTAAGCTTTTTCCTTCGGGCCAGAGGTTAGTTGTCCCAAAGAGTAGAACGAAGCGGTATAAAAACAGTTTTTTCCCAGCAGCTATTGCACAAATTAACACATCATAGGAGTGTCACACAGATGCCTATTTTTATTTATTTATTTAATTATGAATTTTGAATGTCCATGTTTGTAATAGAGTTTTCCTTCTTATATGAAATATTTTTGAGATTTGACGGAGCAGGGTGTACTTTTACTTTTTATTAGTCCTTTTATTAGAGATGTGTCTGTCGTTTGTGTTTGTTTTTAGTGTCAGGATGGATCCCTTGTCTTTTTCTCTGCAAACAAAATCTACCTACGGGTACAAATAAAGAACCTGAACTTGAAGTGTTTTGCTGCTTATTTGAGAGCATTAAAAATAGCTTTAAAAAAGCATCGTCTTTGAGGTACTCCACAGTTATTTTAATATAGAACTAAATCAATTATAGAGCTACATTTTTAACACAAGTTGTCCTCATGAATCACGTTGATGTGACCAGATTTTGGACATTTTTATTCAGACTTTCTATCAGAAACAGGGAATGAGTGGATAAATGCTGCGTCAAATATTACATTTCACTGACAAAGGGAAAGGAAGGAGGCGCTCTGTGGTTAACACTTCCACACACAGGATCTTCAACATTTACGAGCGATCAAATTCAGGTCTGGGAAACACGGCTGCAAACAGCGTAACGTTCGGAAAATGACCCCGACTCTTAGACGCTTTTTCCCTGACCTCGCCCTCATTACAATAATCCTCCCCGACTCTCAACTTTCCCCCTCAGTTTCACCCCGCCTCAGAATCTCCTGGGTGCAGACACACTGATTTACACAAATATAAAGAAAGAAAAGATGCAAAAATGAAGAAATACCACATGTATGAAGACCCAGACTCTCACTGAGTTTGTGGGCAATAGAGTGGGGTCATCATCGGCATATACACACACACACACACACACAAAAAGATGTTAAGAGCCACAGGGAGGGGGGAAAAGAGAAGCAGAAGAACAAGTCATACTTTCATCCCACACAGAGACGTATAGAAACAAGAACAGACACATGAAACCACACATACAAAGAGCCACGCAGAGACAAAAGGCTTTAGTTGAACCAGGGTTCACACACACACCTGTTTACCTTCTACGACACACACACACACACACACACACACACACACACACACACACACACACACACACACACACACACACACACACACACACACACACACACACACACACACACACACACACACACACACACACACACACACACACACACACACACACACACACACACACACACACACACACACACACACACCTTTGATGGTGCTGATGACCGTGTCCAGGTGTTTGCTGTCGTTTCGGTCTGGTCGACAGCTTGGGCTGATCTCCAACGAGTAGTCGGGTCCGTACTCTGTAAAAAACTAGACATCACAGCGCTGCAATCAATATGACAACTTGTGGATTTTTTTTCTTATTCACAGCCACACTTTAATCCCACACATCTGCACACAGTCACTGCAGCACAGCGCCAAAGAACACCCTCTACTCTGTCTCTTTTTTAAAGATCGCAGCTGCTTTACTGGAACATTTGGACTTTGAAGAGTTGGATTGTGAAGCTGACTGGTAATGAACATTAACACAGGCTTTCAGAGATCCCTACTTAAAAGAAATTCAATTGATTTAAAGGAAAACAGTGGAAAAGACTCCTGACACTGACCACCAATTACCTTTCGTGGTTAAACATAAACCATATTTAGATTAGGCTTGTACTGATTGGCAATTTGATCGTATGGCCATGACTGAAGGGATGATTGAACCAGCGATTGTTTTGAAATTTTGTTCTACCAGAACTAAGATGATATAAATATTATCTGTAGAATCTGCACACTGCCGTTTAATTTTTTCTTGAGGAGCGACACGATCACCCTCTCAGCACGAGAACATTTTAAATCCATAATTACAGACGAGTTTGCTGTCCCTTTACAATGATCTAAGACCCCACATTTTCGTTTTCCACATGCATGCCAACCCAAATGTTGCTTTGCGCTCCATAAGAGTAGTTCGGGTTATTGATATAGTTTGGATTGTGATATTAAAGATGAAATTATAACGTTAACGACACATGAGGATGTAATATAATCGCACCAATCACAGAACAAGCCATTGCTACTAAATTGTGTCTCAGTGGGTCAACATGTCAAAGTGTCCTTCAGCAAGATACTTGACCCCAAATAGCTCTTGTAGGCACATAGTCTACGGTATTGAAGTGTTTGTAAGTCGCATTGGATAAAAGAGTCATCTAATGACATGTGAAAGACTTTTTTTTACGTCTAAATATGTAAAAATAAACAATTTAAAGATGTTTATCCACGTAACTATAACTGTGTTGCTTGCAGAAAGCTTAAAGGTTTGATTACTCCAAAGCTCTGTCAATATTATCCTCAAATACAAGATTTTCTTTGACACTAAGAGATGCTTAAACCACAAATGTGAACCTCAGAGTGGTGTTAAAGGAGAAGTGAAAGAATCACCAAAGTCATTGGGATTCATCCATCACATTTCATGGCAATCTGTCTGATATTTATTGAGGTATTTCAGTCTGGATCAAAGTGGAGGACAGACTGAAATCACTCTCCCTAGAGATAGGACACAGAGTGGCTAACAGACAAACATCAGAGCGTTCAGATGGACATATGTTCCTTATATTTCCTGAACCCACTGCTGTCTAGGAGTTGCATTAACACAAACAAACGTATGAGACAGTCTGGTTCATGTACAGAGAGAAAATGTAACCAGATGAACCACAAATCAGTCAAACTCCAACTGGACAGCCTGGGCCTCACCAACAAGAAGGAGAAAAGAGAAACAGCCTGAGATGATTTCAGCACATACCGAAGGCTCCTGGCATTTCATGCAGAGTCGGACTGATTCCATGAAAACCAGCCAGATTGAAAGAAAAAGAAGAAAAAAAAACAGGTGGAAATCCAGAGCGTGGGTTCAACGAGAAGTTAAAACCAGAGCGTGTCAACTGAAAAAGCATATTTCCAGGGAATTTGTTCGGGCCGTGACTCAGTGCCATGAGAGCAAAACAAACTCGCAGGCCAGGTTCTGACCACAAGTGCGTCAGTGTGTTCGCAGACACTGTTGTGAAAGCCTTGGACTCTGAAGAATCAGCAGAAGATACTCAACCAGCCTACAGCAATATTCCTCCATACATAGTACAATAGCCGCTTTCACACCAAGTACTTTGCCGTACTTAGTTCCCAGCACTTACCCTAGATTCCACCGGGAGCGTCTGCGCTGCGTTACGGCTACGCCACGCCACGCTGCGGCATTTTTAGCGATCGCGGCCACTCTAGTCAATGGGTGCTATTCCACCAGACCCGCTGCGCCACGCTGCGCCACGCTGCGCCACGCTGCGCCACGCTGCGCCACGCTGCGCCGCGGCTTGAAGCGTCCCAGAAGCGCCTCGGCGCAAGGAATTTCTAAAATATAGGATGAATCCTATTTTTGACGCGGCGCAGCCGTAGCGCAGGCAGGAAGTGGAACGTTCATCCGGCCCAGGCCCATCCCCCAAATAAATGTCCAGGAAATATGCCCAAATCAACAACAACTGCGAGCCTGCACACACGACACTCCGCTTCCGCAACGTTTTGAAACGCGCCCGGTGGGTTATGACGCAGGAGGAGGTCGCAGCGTGGCGTGGCGTAGCCGTAACGCAGCGCAGACGCTCCCGGTGGAATCTAGGGGTTAGTTCCCAGCACTTAGTACCCCCATGGAACTAAGAGCAGATCGCGTTCACACAGGAATAAGTTCCCTGAGGGAAGATTACGCAAATGAAGCCGCTGACGTCACTTCTTCTTCTTCTGCTTTGGGTTTACTGGCAGGCCGCAAACAACTTCACGGCGTATACTGCCACCCGAAGTCCCCGGCCGGAAGTCCCCGGAGTTGGGGACTGGCTTCAGTAGAAGCTGCTGGGACTCCCAGCAACTTCTACTGAAGCCAGAACGCCGACACCTCCTCATCACTCCACCGCTCCCATGTTTTTTTTTGTGTTGCCATAAGTTAGTCTCTCTCCGTTGGTGCGCGGGGCTAATGCTAATAATGCTAATGCCAGCAAATACAATGGCGGCTTCAAAAAACTTTTCCGAGTTTTACGGGGCGTGGTTTGCAATTCGCCCAGCCTATCAGAAATTGGTACTTTTTTCTCCCCAGGAAAGTACCACCTCTCAGGGACTGAAAAGGGGGTAAAAGTTCTCATGAACTAAGGTCGCATTCACACCTAATAGTCCTCTTCTCTGCTGCGCACCAGACGACAGTTTGTTACATTGTTTCATTTTTCAGAAGGTTCGGTTTGCGTTCACACGGGCAAAATTCAAACGTTAAGGGGGTAAAAACGCAAATCCCGGCAGTTTCTACCGGAGCCTCCGCCATGGCGCATCGGCAGGTTATTTTCATGCTGTTGTTAATCTGGAGAGCATATCAATGGACTCTAGCAGACGGCGCATATGATTATATAATCAGACAACGTGCGATACAAAACATTATAACACATATAATGAGACGTTCTGCAGTAAGGAGGGGGTTTCACCGACGGCAGGTGGCTCTGACTTTTATGTACAGTTTTTAGTTTGATAGTTGTTTTTACTTTACACGACACTGTTCAACACTTCATTCTGCTTCACTCTTTCGCTAACGATTTTGAAGACACCGCGTTCTTGTGACACGTAAATACTACGCTTCCTATGTTTTGGTGCGGACTGCGTTCACACCAGCGATGAACCGCTCCAGAGTTCACTAGCAAGCGGTCCGAGACCACCTATTTTAGCGGACCAGAGTCCGGTTGTTTAGTTCACTTAAGAGGTCTCGGACTTCGTTCACACCGACCCAAACGAACCACACCAAGCGGCTAAACGCACCAGGGTTCGATTCAACTGGACTATAAAAGGCTGGTGTGAATGCGACCTTCTCTTTTTGGTGTGAACGCAAAATCCCAGGAACTATCGGAACGAAACGGGAAAAGTAGGGGGAAAAGTACTCCGGTGTGAAAGCGCCTAATGAGTATTTGTCAGTTTCAAATCTGCTAATGATTACGCCGAAAATTGAGCATGACAGTTCATTCTTGACCTACCACATGCAATTAAATCTGCCTCGACTGCTCCAAAAAAAGCAAGAAAATGTAGCTTGAGTTGGACATCGTGTCAAACTATGTGCAAAAATCAGAATCAGTATTACCTTTGTGGTTTTATTTTGTGTTTTGAAAGTCTTAAAGGAACGGTGTAGTGCCGATGAAAGGGAGTCGGAGGCGGTGTATTTAGCATGGAGTTCCACTCTTTATTATCCATTAATAACAAGAAGGTAAGTACACATCTGCTCAGTATGACAAGCTAGCAGGAATGACCAAACCTAACCTAGGTGTTCCCACTAAAGGGTCCGTGTAGCAACACTATCCCACAGGTGAATTATGTTCCACTAGGTGTCACCACACAAGCCCCCCCAGAATTCACGTATAAACAAAATCCGTGTGGCGGGGAGGAACAACACGCCGACCCCCACGACTCCTGAGCACTGGAGTCGGTAAAGCGACCTCCGCCTGTGCGGCCCCCGTAAGAAGAGGGACCGGAACAACAGGTCCAAAATCCGTGAAAGGAATCAAAGCCGGGGGGCGGCCCCGTCTCGGCGGTCGAGCCAGCACCACCGGCTGGTCTAAGTCCAAGTGAGCAGCCTTCACCCGGTCAACCGAGACGTGTTCAGCCTTGCCACCCAGGTCGACCACCAGGTGTTTGTCCCCGTGTTCTAAGACCCGGAAAGGTCCATCATAAGGGGGCTGCAGGGGGCCTCTGTGTGCGTCGTGGCGGATGAAAACGTGCCCAGCCGAGCGTAGCTCTGTGGGAACCTGAGTCCTTTGAGTACCGTGCTGAGTAGTAGGTACAGGAGCGAAAACCTCCGCAGCGTCCAGCAAGAAAGCCCGCTGGGCCGTCGCAGACCAGGGAGCCGATGCATTCGGGAGGAAATCCCCTGGAACCCTCAGCGGCTGACCGTAAACCATCTCCGCCGTAGAGCACTGCAGATCCTCCTTAGGCGCGGTCCTCAGGCCCAGCATCACCCAGGGCAGCTTGTCGACCCAGTTGCCGTCCGTAAGGCCGGCCCTGAGGGCCGCCTTCATGGAGCGATGGAAGCGCTCGCAGAGGCCGTTAGCCTGAGGGTGGTAAGCGGTAGTCCTGTGCAGCTTAACCCCCAAACCGCCCGCCACGGCGTTCCAGAGCTCGGACGTGAACTGTGAGCCCCTGTCTGAGGAAATGTCTGACGGGGTGCCAAAACGACACACCCACGTTGCAATGAAGGCCCGGGCAACGTCTGCGGCCGACGTCGACACGAGAGGAACCGCCTCCGGCCAACGGGTCGTTCTGTCCACCATGGTGAGGAGGTAGGAAAAACCCTGAGAGGAAGGCAACGGACCAACCAGGTCGATGTTGACGTGGTCAAACCTCCTCTCAGGCACCAGGAAACGCTCCAAAGGGGCCTTCGTGTGGCGGTGCACCTTAGCGCGTTGACAAGCCACGCACTCTCCGGCCCAAGTCCTCACGTCCTTTTTCAGCCCATGCCAGACGAACTTCGCGGCCACCAAACGCACCGAAGGCTTAACGCCGGGGTGTGACAGGCCGTGCACTGCCTCGAACACCGGACGCCTCCAGCTGGCGGGGACGACAGGCCGCGACAGGCCTGTAGAGACGTCACACAGGAGAGTAATGCCCGCGTCGCCGAACACCACGTCCTCCAAGCACAACCCAGTGCTCTCCAACTTCAGAGTCTGGACGCCGGGGTCAGCGACCTGGTCCGCCGCCATGCGACCATAATCCAGGCCCAACTGGACGGCTCCGATGACGACCCTGGAGAGGCAATCAGCAACCAGGTTTGACTTGCCAGCCACGTGTTTAATGTCCGTGGTGAACTCTGATATGTAGGAAAGCTGCCGCTGCTGACGTGCCGACCAAGGCTCCGCCACCTTTGACATGGCGAAGGTGAGCGGCTTGTGGTCGACAAACGCCGTGAACTCACGGCCTTCCAGCAAGAAACGGAAGTGCCGCACGGCCAACCAAAGACCCAGGAGCTCACGGTCAAAGGCGCTGTACCTGCGTTCTCTGGGCGTCAGCTGGCGGCTGAAAAAGGCGAGCGGTTGCCAAGCGCCCTCTACCCACTGCTCGTGCACTGCGCCGACTGCGTAGTCCGATGCGTCCGTAGTGATAGAGATGGGAGCCGTGGATGATGGGTGTGCCAGCAAAGCCGCTTGAGCCAACGCGGTCTTGACCTCAGTAAAAGCGACCTCCGCTTCTGCTGTCCAGTCGATCGCCTGGACGGGGGTCTTGCCTTTCAAAGCCTCATACAGCGGCCGCATGATGTGGGCGGCTCGGGCGATGAAACGGTGGTAGAACGTCACCATCCCCAGGAACTCCCGGAGCGACCGGGCTGTGAGCGGGCGAGGAAAAGCCGCAACAGCCTCCACCTTCCCCGGCAGAGGTGCCGCTCCGCCCTTGGTGACGCGGTGCCCGAGGAAGTCAATGTCAGACACCCCGAACTGGCACTTTGCAGGATTGATAATTAATCCATGTTCGTTGAGCCGCGTGAAAAGGGATCGGAGGTGGGACAGGTGCTCCTCCACTGAAGCGCTGGCGACGAGTATGTCGTCCAGGTAAACAAACACAAACGGCAGGTCCCGCAGCACCGAATCCATCAGGCGCTGGAACGCTCCATGGTTGCAAACTCCGCCCTCGCTACAGCTAGCTTAGAAGGGTTCAACCGCCGGGCCCTGGCGTAGACAGGGGGACCTTCGGTAGTGACGTGGTGCTCCCGCCATGCTTGGTGGTGAGCGCAGAGAACGTGGGCAGCGACAGGTCTGGAAACTCGGCCAACAGTCTGAGAAAAATGTCCGCCCCCGACAGCGAGCCCGACAGCCCGTCGTACACTGCGCTGCCGAGTGTGCACACAAGAGAGGAAAACGTCAAGGCATCAACCAAGCGTTTATTCTTAACGTCCACTAAGAATCCATGAGCACACAAAAAATCTGCCCCGAGGAGGGGAAAAGAAATGGCGCTGTCACAAAATCCCAGCTGAAACGCTGTCCTCCGATGCACAAACACATAGGCCTCACGCCGTACGTGCGAATGGGACCGCCGTTAGCCGTCGTCAACCGCGGTCCGTGCCCTCCCCGAGCGACGTCTTCCCTCGACGCGGGAACCACACTCCGTTGAGCTCCCGTGTCACACAGAAACAGGCTCCCCGAAACGCTGTCGCTGACAAAGAGAAGCCTGCACGTGCCGTCGACGCTCAGGGCCACTACTGAGCGCCGGCACCTCCGTTTCCCGGAGGTTTGTAGCTCCATGGAGCGACGCACTTCTTCGCCATTGTCCCGAAACGTGAGTGGTAAAAGCACTCTCCGGTGTCTCCACGCCGGCTTGACATTGTCGCGTCCGGCCTCCGCCATGCTGTCTTGACCGTAGATGGGCCGCTGAGCGTCACAGCTAACGCCCCTGCACCGGGCTGTTGTGTAGCCAGGAAAAAACGGTCCGCTTCCTCAGCCAAGGCACGGGGCTCCGTGACGGGTGTGTTGGCCAGCGCCGTCTTGACCCGGGAAGGCAAGTGGCGTAGGAAAATCTCCATGAACAAAATCTGGGGATCTTCCCCCCCTTGCAGATTTAGCATTTTCTCCATGAGATGAGACGGTCTGCTGTCCCCCAGGCCTTGAATGTCTAGAATCTGGCGGGCTCTCTCCTTAGCAGATAAGCTAAATGTCTTAAGGAGGAGAGCCTTAATCGCCTCATATTTGCCATGGTGCGGGGGGGCAGCGATAAATCCCACCAACCTGGATGAAGTGGAGCTTCCCAGCGCTGCCACTACATGGTAGTACTTCAAGTCCCCATCACGGACTTGTCTGCAGGCGAAATGCGCTTCCACGTGGGCGAACCATGCTGCCGCGGCGTGCTCCCAAAACTCCGGCAACTTTACGAAAACATTGCTATCAGCCATGTTCAATGAGTCTTCGGAAACTTTCGCGAAAACGTCAGGGTCACCAGTGTAGTGCCGATGAAAGGGAGTCGGAGGTGGTGTATTTAGCATGGAGTTCCACTCTTTATTATCCATTAATAACAAGAAGGTAAGTACACATCTGCTCAGTATGACAAACTAGCAGGAATGACCAAACCTAACCTAGGTGTTCCCACTAAAGGGTCCGTGTAGCAACACTATCCCACAGGTGAATTATGTTCACTAGGTGTCACCACACGGTACGCTATTTTTGCTGCAAGCGTTCGATAAATGGAGGGGTTCTCCAAATTTCAAATGTTTGTGCTAAGCTACTAGCTAAAGGAGATACATTTACTGTCAATAGAATAATAAATGTCTTAACTAAAGATTTTAATATTTTATAGTGGTCTCTGACTAGAAGTCGTAGGCTGCAAATATCAAATATGAGACTGCTCCTTGAAGGTGGCGAAATTATTCTGCAAACATCCCATAATGATTTTTGGCTAATTCCGCAGACATTATAAATACGAGACGATCTGGTATGAATTTAAACTCTGTAGTGGATTTGATGGACGTCATTAGAGAGGTCCACACACAAACCCACCCACACCCACACCCACCCCCACACACACACCCACCCCACACACACACACACACACACAGGCAGTAGGAGTATTATACTTTGGTGTACTTGGAAGACAAAGACTACTCTGTCTTTGTTTAATATCCCTGTTTGTGTGTGTGTGTGTGTGTGTGTGTGTGTGTGTGTGTGTGAGCGAGAGAGAGAGAATGCATGCAGTCTGGAGTAGATGAAGGTGTGTGTATTTATCTGAAAGTCCACAGACATTTGCATGTGTGAGTACAGGCATACCAGCAAATATCCATGGTGTCTCTAAGTGTGTGTGTGTGTGTGTGTCTCTGTTTCCAATTAGCTCCGAGGAGTTTCTGTGTCTTACCTCCGGCCTCAACAGAGCACAACATGAGAAAAGTTACTTAACACACATATGCACACCCACAATGTATTCCCATGAACCCAGTGCTCTGTCTCCCGCTGTCCAGCAACACACACACACACACCACACACACACACACACACACACACACAACACACACACACACACACACACACACACACACACAACACAACACACCACCACACACCACACACACACACACACACACACACACACACACACACACACACACACACACACACACACACACACACACACACACACACACACACACACACAACACACACTGATCTCTCTTGCTTGTTTGGCTTGGATGACGAGGGGGAGAAATCGAGAGGAAGCGAGGAAGACAGAGGTGCAGACACTATTTTCGTATAATATTCCTTACACTTTTTAGACATACAGGGACCAATATTATGAGAGAAAAAGAAGACCGACAAAAATAAATGATAAAAAGAGACTTAAGTGCAGGATCCAGTGACGCAGTATTTCTACATCACTGGGACAAGGTCAAGAGACAGAAAATACCAGCTGACTGGCTCCAGTGTCCCAAGCAGAGACTCAGAGAGATAAATAGTGGAAGGTCTCCGTTTATTTACTTATCTGCCTCAACATGGACCCTCGGCCCATTGCTCACAACTCATATAAGCGTGTTTGTATAAGATACACTGGCCTTGATGTAGATAACGCAAATCTAAACGTCTTTTATTGATAATTTAGAAAGAACAACAGGAATAATCGCTTAAAAAAAAAAGAGTAAAAGAGTATTTTTTTGCCTGGATGTTTATCTTAAAGTGAGATCGCACTGTCTTCGTATGCATGAGCCCATCTGTTGACAGCCGTGTGTGTGTGTGTGTTTGTTTTCACAGCGATCAGCAGGAACTCCAGTTATGAAGGATGCGGAGCTGCACAGCGGAGGGGAAAACGTCTCAGAAAACAAATGAACTCTGTCTGCTATCAAGATATCTAATGAATGTGTTCAACAAGGAAAAGCAAAAAAAAACGGCTCGATGCCCAAATCTGAGTCACATCGCGCACGTACACCTCCCTCACTCTGCATCTGGACTTTTATAGATCCATCATTCAGTTTTCCTTTTAAGGGAACAAATACTGTTTGTATGCTGCCGAACAATCAGGAGAGGGAAGACTGTGAGATTATATTGAAAGTGAACATTGAAGCGTGTAATGCAAATATGAAACTGGAAATGAGCACAAGATCTGGCAACCTTTCTTTAGGCCGTGTTTTTTATATTTCCTGTGGTATGAGAGTATTATTGTGTGTATATGTGTGTGTCAAAAGTATGTAGACTCATTGTAATGGTTGTGTTTAATAAATAAGATCGTGAGAATGGATATCTTGCTGATATATACACTCCAAAAAGTACTGTTTAGCAAATGTCAGTATGCAACTCTGCAGCATAAAAGCTGAATAAATGTGGTTACATTTTTAAGGTTTGACTGTAGCGATATATAAAACATACATTTTATGAACAACTTTGATCCAATTAGTGAGAAGTGGGAATAAGTGGGAATAAGTGGGAAAGCTAACTATGAAGTATGACCTAACTGCAGGGACGTGCACAGACATTTTGGGGGGCGGGAGCTCAAGTGAGAAAAAGGGCACTTCCCATAATCATTTATAAAAAAATGTTTTAAAACAAAAAGTTAAATATAGTTGCACATCTCTGACTTACTGACCAATTCATTTTAATACCCGCACACTCACGCAATTGTTTAATACTCAACAGAATTCTACAAAATAATCAGCTAACACGGAGACAATGGCCTTCTTTAGTATTCACTAAGCACAAGAGCAGACAACAAACTAGTACAATTAATAGTTATTAAATGAGCAGCCAACAATCACAATTATGAAGTTACTGTTTAAGGACATTACAGGAAAAAATATCGTTTTTTCATGTACTTGTTTTTTGGTCTATTTTGCTTCCATGTTTTCTTTCACTCTAATGGAAATAAAACTTCCAAGAAACACATATAAATGGTGTTCGTTTTACTACCATGTCTGAATTCATCTATAGATTTAAAGCTAGTCTGCATTTAAACATTACATTTCAGGGGAAAATACTGACTTGACGTAAGTAACTATCTGGGGAAGTTGTGAGGTGATATGTTTTTTGTATCCGTTTCACCTGCAATGCCTTGGTAACTGCATGCAAATTAGCGCATTTTAATTAGGCCTAGTTAACGCCTAATTTGCATATCAATGTGGCGATTGTGATGACGTTTTTAGATACACATTTTACTGTATTCACCTTTAGTGTCTCCCCTTAAGTACAGTACATTAGCCTGTATGCCCATGATAAATTGCCTTAGCTAAACCTTGAGCTAACTTATCCATTAGCTAGTAGCCTACCTTAGTTAACTATATTTGTTTTTGTCTTGTGGCTAATTAGCTGTAAACTCGAGGCACTGGCAGTTTAGTCATTTGTTCATCAACACTCACCTTCAAACAAGCCAAGAAAAGCCGGCATAACATGGGACAGTAAAGTGGGAGGTGCTGCTACCTGTCTGTCTGAAGGGACTGCCGATGTCCGCACCGCTGTGCGCGAGACGTGGAGGGAGGGTAGAGAGAGAGAGCATCGGAACTTCACAGTCTAATCTCCCGACCTGATATTTTTATTTTGTATTCAATCAATATATTTTTGGAAAGGGAAACTGTGCGCAAACAGCAGTAGATATATATTCATTTATTGGACCAAAAAAAAAAGCACCCCATAAAAAGGGCACTTTCTCTGGAGGAAGAAAAAGGGCAGGGGCTCAAGCCCACTCTGATGTCTATGTGTGCACGTGCCTGCCTAACTGTATGGGTAAACATCAGTTATTCAGATGAAAAAACAACTCTAAAGGTCGTATATTATAAACACAGAGCCACTGGGTTTATGAAAATATCTGATCCAATAGGAAAATAAAAGTGGAGATAAGAAAGTGAATGATGGCCCGTCCATGAACTTGAAACACAAACAGACATTAAAAAGACAACTGCAACTCCCCGAAGAGAAACGAGACAGGAAAGCAACGCGCTCGGCTCATTGTTGGAACATCCCAACATCCATCAACACTTTCCCCACCACGAGTCAGATCTACAGCAGCGAGGCATTTGATTAACAACGATTGATAAGAGATGAGTGGAAGGGAGCATTTTCTGAGGTGTTTTGTAAACACACACACACACACACACACACACACACACACACACACACACACACACACACACACACACACACACACACACACACACACACACACACACACACACACACACACACACACACACACACACACACACACACACACACACACACACACACACACACACACACACACACACACACACACACACAATCTCCTCGTTGTTTCCGGTGATTGAGCCACAAGCCGTGACGGCAGCGAGGGGCAGGACAGGAAGTGGCTGCAGACAGGAAAAGAGGAAGTAGGAAGTAAAGAGGCGGGACGTTTCCCCCGCTGCCAATCTGGGAGCAGAGACGCACTCCCTTCCTGTGTGGCGGTGAGTCGGACACACATTTGTATTTACTTCTGTAGGGAATTAAATTCAGCCACTGGAAAAACACAGACAGACGCACGTTGGCTGCTGTTTACAAGCGGGTGTATCCGACCAGTTCCCAGAGGTTCTTTGACATCTATTATTATTATTACTGTTTGTACAGCAACAGTGTGGTTCTTGATTCAATTTCTGACACAAAACACAGACTTTTTCCAAACAGTACGGCTCCGCCCACTTTTGGGGGAAACAAAGCTGTCATTTGAATGGCGGTCAATACAAATTCTGAAGTTTTTGCCAATCCGATCAGAAATTTAAGAAAACCGTGGATTTTCGGATCTTCAGAGAGCCCGATTACAACGGCCAGACAGGCAAACAATTATATTAAATCATTGGAAATCGACGAGCGGGCTCGATATATGGTTAAATATAGCAGTAGGCGATCGATGTCCATAGATGAGAGTAACATTTACGTCACTTTACGGCTCCGCCCACTTTTGGGGGAAACCAACGCTGTCATTTGAATGGCGATCAAGCCTGAAGCCACAGAGCTCTTCTTTCACTGTCCTTTCTTATTAGAGGAAGTACAGAAACACGTAACTCTGGATTTGTTTTAATGTTTGAGGAGCAATAAACGACACAGCAGCTTTTTGGCATGATACAACAACTGTTTTCCGCCTCGCTCATGAGAGTAACAGCAGGTGAAAATTACAGCCTCGCCTACTGATTTTAATTTAACCATATATCGAGCCCGATTGTCGATATCCAATGATTTAATGTAATTGTTTGCCTGACTGGCCATCGTGATCGGGCTCTTTGAAGATCCAAAAACCCACAGTTTTCTTAAATTTCTGATCGGATTGGCAAAAACTTCAGAATTTGTATTGACCGCCAAATGACAGCGTTGTTTTCCCCCAAAAGTGGGCGGGGCCGTAATTTTCGCCCGGAAGTGACGTAGGTGTTATCTCATCAATAGAGAACCGCAGTGACGCGTCCTAAAACCCGGAAGTAAACTTCTTCCGGTTCCATCGTCAAAAAACAATGCAATTTCTCCATAGGGTTTTGGAAAATAGCTCAAAATAAGGTCTGTGGTTGAAACACATTTAAGAGAGGGATCACGTTTTGTTCAGCCAGATAATCTCCACATATCTACGCTACTTTTATAATTTTCGAATCATAAATCTAGTCGCCAGAAGCAAAATGCTAACGTTATGCTATAAAGGAACTACAAGCTAGAACGGCAGGGTCGCACTACTCAACGTCACGCCAACTTAAGATCGCCAAACAAAAACGACTATTAACGACTATAAATGATGATGGTCAGATAAAGATATAGATACTAAAGATACTACAGATACTTAAGATAGGCATATACTCTCTTTCAAGCAGAACACAGGGGGAAAGAAATTTAGCGGGAGTGTTTACGTAATCGGCGTAATGACGTACAACGGCCTCGACCATTTCTGTAGTCCACTAATGCCACTTGTTAACAACCATCGTTTTTCCGACACGTAAACTCTTCAGAAATCACCAGCGGGGTCACTGCTGATGTATTTAATGTGGTAGAACAAAACGTGATCTATCTCTTAATTTTGTGTCAAACACAGACCTTATTTGGAGCTATTTTCCAAAACCCTATGGAGAAATTGCATTGCTTTTTGACGAAGGAACCGGAAGTGGTAAAAATGCTAACTTACTTCCGGGTTTTAGGACGCGTCACTGCGGTTCTCTATTCTGTCTAAAGATAATGGTGCCCTTCCATGCCATAATCAAGAAGCGCAATGAAAGATACTTGAGGACGGGTCCAACAGAGAAAGCGTTTGGAGAAAAATGCAACAAAATCTCTAACCCTTTCCAATGTCTTTTTTACTTATAAAAATGAGCATTGAATTTATTGATTGCTGTTGGAATATAAAGTGAATTTCAGCAAAAATAGACAGGCTTCTGTAAGTCCAGTGGTTAAAAGCGTAAAAAATCGTAATTAAATATTGAAAAAATTATCTCCGTACCTTAGTTTTTAAGTTTCTGATTTAGGAAATGAAGCCTTTTGGAGAGTTGTCTCCCTTTTAGTCTCCTGTTAGGGGTTAAAGGTATTTTATTAAATCTGATTTCAGTGTCAAATACAGCTTTTGGGTTCTTTATTAGGGTACATTTTACTTAGGGTTAGGGTTAGAATCTAAGTTTTGCCCCAAAATACAAAAGCACGGATAAGATTTTGTACTTTTTGACCCCAAATTGAAGTGGTAATTGTGACCCTAACACTACTCTGGATGAGTCTGTGCATATGAAGCAAATCCAGGTGCCAGTTTCCGTTTTAAAGATATTTTTTGCCCACGCAATATGTTCTCAATGGGTGCATGCAGTGGAGACAGGAAAGAGAGGAGCGACAGTACTTTATGTGACGGAGGATATGAGCTGGATTCACACCAGCAGCATTGTGAGGACATGTTCTCTCTGTGCACCGCAGGAAGTTTGGATGTGTGGTTTGTTTTTATCAGAGCAGCGCGGCTGGGAGGAACTCAGCTGCTGGGAAACAACCGAAAACAGAACGAGAGAAGAGGGGGGGGGGGATGAAGAAAGTCAGATGGACATCTCTGACTGTTTACCAAACACTTTTGAAAGCTATAGCTATTTAAGTTTGACTCCCTTTAATTCTGACAAAATGCTTAGCCTAACAATCTCTACAAATTACCACAAATGTTCTTAATAATAGGTGCATCTCCCTCACTCCTCCCAAACAAAGAAGGGTCGAATTTCACTCAATTGTCCCTTCAAGGCTCCCTTACAGTCAAGGTTGCAAGGAAAAAACTAAAAACGTGTATCGTGCCTTACTTTAGTGGATTATAATGAATATTGGGTATGGAATAAATCAGCAGATGCTCCGGTTCAAAATGGGGTAAAACCCATCTATGGATGTCAGTTTTTGACTCGCGACAATGTCAATTAAAAAGGTTGTAAACCAACGTCACCACAAGAGGATACGATATCCAATAACAGCTTTTAACCATGAAAATACAAACTCAGAAAAGCAAGAAACCTGCGAGTGCATTAGCTTCAAATAAGTCAAACCATTGTAGGTAATAACATTCTATTTAATATTAGATTTTAATGGCAGTGGAAACAGGTGGGTTTTCAGTCTACGGCTCAGCATGTGACTTTCTACAGTCCTGATATCAACAGGGAGCTAGTTCTCTCATTTTGGAGCGAGGACAGCAAACAGGCAAACAAAAACAACAAATAAAGTGTTCCTTATTTCGTGGCATGACACTCTTCTTGTGTTTTTTCCATCATAGTACCTTTCTTTTAAGCCAGACATCTATATCCTCAAAAATGTGTTCGCAAAAGAGCGAATGCAAGAACGCATAAAGCTAACTTTCCTAGATTCCCTAGATTCCCAGATCAAAGGCATAGCATATCAAACGCTACACATGTTCTTGGAGAAGCCGTAACACAACAAGTAAGACGGACACTTTCTTTAAAGGGGAACAAAAGAAATACATTTATAAAAAGGCAATCCATATGCCCGGCGTCCAATCAGAGACTTTAACCGGCCTTTTGACCCCTGTGGCTATTCTTAGGAAGCCCCGTATTGTTGATCCACTCACAGATTGGCTCCAGCGCGATCACAATGGGGGGTCAATCAGGATCAGCTAACCGCTAACAGACAATACAAGCCGACCGGGAGGGTTAATGACTTTCGACCCGGCGGCTCGAGTCCTGGTCTGAACCACAAAAGGAACGTTTACTGGTGTTTGCATAAGATATTGGAGTATAATAAGTGTTCATTGTGCGGGTTATCTGCAGCGTAATATTTTGTCTGGTAATCAGGGAATATTACAGCACTATTGTTGATGTGACTGATGTTTGTGTTTTTTAGACTACTATATTTAACCTTTTAGACATGGCAGAGACGGAGCACATGCCCTCTTGGGTACTGGGGAAAAAAGATAAAGTTGATTTGATTAAAAACAAACACTAAAAGGAAATATTTGAAACTAAATCAAACCGACAGAAATATGTTTGGCTCGATATCTGGGAGATTCGAGCAGATAAAGCAAACGGCTGATTTTCCAAGACTAGATGAAGTATTATTTATTTTATATATAAATATATGTCAGATAAGGACATATATTTCAGTTTCCCATAACTCCCTTTACTTGGTGAAGCTTCCTAAGTGGTAGTTTCCCATTTGTTTCGGTGGCAATTTATCATACAATGAAACGCAAAAAAGAAGCTATATAATGGGCCAGTACATTATCTGACTGTAATGAATGTGGTTTTTGTCTACAGTAGACGGTTGGACACACACACACACACACACACACACACACACACACACACACACACACACACACACACACACACACACACACACACACACACACACACCACACACACACACACACACACACACACACACACACACACACACACACACACACACACACACACACACACACACACACACACACACACACACACACACACACACCAAGGGTACAAAGGTAGTTTTTGTTCCCCGTGTCGCTGGAACTTTAGCTTTGCTTGGTCATCATGGATAAATGCCCCTCTTATCGAGCACAACGGGCACAGACGGGGCCACACACACACACACACACACACACACACACACACACACACACACACACACACACACACACACACACACACACACACACACACACACACACACACACACACACACACACACACACACACACACACACACACACACACACACACACACACACACACACACACACACACACACACACACACACACACACACACACACACGTGTAAAGTTGTGCAGTGGTTTAGCAGAAAATGACCTTCAAAATAGATCTATTTTAGCTTATAAATTGGTAAAAGAAGCCGATAAGGATTTTAATAAGCAAGTTTGGGAAAGTGATTGTGTGTGTGTGAGTGTGTGTGTGTGTGTCCTCGTCTTCATCATCTGCGGCAGCTGCCCGCACTGATAGTTGCTTTGTTTTCAGTGAGTGCTTCTTAATGAGGTCAAAGGCTATGTAGGGCCATTGGACGCTGACAAGGAGAAACAAGAGGCACCTTCATCACGCTCGGAACACACACTCTCGCGTAAGACACACACATGTACACACACTCGCAGCTATTCATTACATTTGACCAAGACAAGGTCCAAAAATCAGTAGCTGGAGAAAGAGACTCTTTGTGTGTGTGTGAGAGTATCGGCGCAGGAAGACAGACGGCTGAACTGATTTCTATTTGCAGAGAGGATGGCTCTATTTGATTAAGCAGTTAGCGTAATGAGAAAATCAGCGCTCACACACGTCCTCTCTCTTACACACATAAATCATCAGGGTGTTTTGCTTCCTTGAGAAGGTGAACCCGAGAGTTTCCACTCACATCTCAGTCGGTTCATTTGTTTACGTTCACTATATGACCTTATTATGGGGAATAACAACATTAAGCTCAATTTAAAGTGTTTATGGTTTACTGCGACGTGATTGGTGCAATCAGCGGTGGTCTAAATGTTGTTAATGGCACTCGTGGAAAGTAACTAAGTGTTTGACATACTTAAATTGAGTAAATATTCTACTTTCATCCACTAAATGTATTAAAAACTCATAGTTACTAGCTACTTTTTACATATGAAAACACATGACATTTCTCTTATATGATGAAGTACTGAATTACTAATATACCCAGTATTTTATTTTCCAAAATTGGCGCAACATTGACAAACTACATCATTAAACAGAACACTTTAATAGTGTGCATTCGTTGTACTTTTGATACTTTAAGTACAATTGTATGATAATACTTCTGTACTCAATACAATGTTACTTGTACTTCTGTACTTGAGTAGTTCCATTTTATACTACAACTTACTCTATTGTACTTTTTCCTCCACTAGATTTATCGGACAGCTTTAGTTGCTAGTTTCTTTAATTGTATTTATATTATAAGCTTATAAAAAATATAAATAAACGTATAAATAATCACTGACATATAACAGTGCTTCTGAAAGTGTGGTGAGCGCCCCCTAGTGGTCCGTGAGTATATTGGTAAAATTTCACATTTGAAATAAATAAATACATTTAAGTTTTCCGCACTCTCGCGGGAATATCTCCGCAATGGAGCGAGCTTAAGTTTCTTTTGATTGCATGATATAGCCCAGCGCAACACCTTCATCACACATGTTGCCACCTGTTTGTACCATTTTCAGGCGATTTGTAATCTGTTCTAGGAAAACGATGTGTTTTTGGATATTTGTGGAGTAAGGTGGTCCGCGAGTGTTTTTTTATTGGTTAGGTGGTCCTTGGTATGAAAAAGTTTAAGAAACACTGACATATAACGATGGATTAAGATATCCAGCAGCAGTATATACAGTAATTAAAATTAACTCCACACACAACAATAATCCAGTCGTTTAATTTATATGATTCTGAAATGGGAGTACTTTTGATACTTGAAGTATATCTCAATGCTACTACTTTTGTACTTTTACAGAAGTTACATTTAGATTTTAGGAGTTTTACTTTGCAATAGAGTATTTTCCGAATAAAGCATCTCAACTTTTATTCGAGTAAAGGACCCGAGTACTTGAAAGAGATGCACTGATTAGCCTTAAAGACATTTTGGTTCATGCACAACATGGTGAACTATGTGAATTGAAGTGTAGATTTCCCCTTTAATGACGGCACAATAAAAGTCCGCCTTGATGCCAGAGGAGATGGAGAGGCTGTTTGATGAGGCAGACAGAGAGGAACTGTCAACACTCGAACCCTTCTCTCTCTCTCTGCCTCACACACACTGCGTCTGAGTCACCTGCAGACAAACCCCTTTATTGAGAAGCAGGCGGCCATCTTTGATTAGCTGCAGTGACTCAGCAGACAGTGAACACAAGAGGGTGTGTTTGTGGGGGTTTTTATGCGTGTGTGTGTTGGCCTGCGATTCTGTGTGACAGTACGATGAATGAGCGTGATTGTGCTCATGTGGGAATATGTGTGACTGTGTGTGTGTGTGTGTGTTGTCGTACCTCGTGGTCCGGTATCTCGGAGGAGAGAGTCTTTCCCAGCACGGCGGCCGTCAGGTAGGTCCAACATCGGGCCGTGTTAGCCAGGTTATAACCTCCTGGAGAGGCAGAGGGAAACACATAGGTCATGCAAAAAAGATCCTGAAACACTTTTATTTCAAATAGATCTAGTCTTATGATAATCAAGTAAATAATAGGGTTGATACCGTCCATTGATTTGGATTGATATATCGTTCAACAACCCAGTATAGGGTGCCACAGTGACGCGTCCTAAACCCCGGAAGTAAGTTAGCATTCAGCCGGATAATCTCCACATGTCTACCCTACTTTTATCATTTTCGAATCATAAATCTAGTCGCCAGAAGCAAAATGCTAACGTTATGCTATAAAGGAACTACAGCAGGGTCGCTGCTTCAACGTCACGCCAACTTAAGATCCATATTCAAAAATACAGATTCTAAATTGTACAAGTTGAAGTGTTTATTTTAACAGTTTGCAGGAGGCAGGTACTTGCTTTCAAGCAGAACAGGGCAAACAAACTTAGCGGGAGTGTTTACGTGTTCGGCGTAATTCAGCCACTTGTTAACAACCATCGTTTTTCAGACACGTAAACTCTTCAAAGATCACCAGTGGGGTCAATTCTGATGTATTTAATGTCGTAGAACAAAACGTGATCCGTCTATTAAATGTGTCTCAACCACAGACCTTATTTCCAGCTATTTTCCAACATCCTATGGAGAAATTGCATTGCTTTTTTGTCGAAGGAACCGGAAGTGGTAAAATGCTAACTTACTTCCGGGTTTCAGGACGCGTCCTGTGGCACCCTATATCGTCTAATATCAATAACAAGTCCCTGATTTCAAGTGATTCTAAATGTTACCGTGGCAGATAGAAAATCTTATCAATTTTATATTTTATTGTGTAAAAACTAGTGATTTACAGCCAAAAGAACCACGACAAACCAGAAGCTCACAAGACACATTATTAAGCCAGAAAAGTTTCCATCCCTCTCTTTCTCTCACACACACACACAGAGTGAAGGATGAAGAGAGGATGGTTTTGGAGTGAAATCAAGAGAATGACAAGAAGGAGAGGAGGATATAACGGAGGGAAAGTATGTAGGACAGAGAGCGAGGAAGAGAGGTGGGATTGTAGTTGAGGAAAATGGCTTCATTGTGTCAGAGAAGTAGTAGCTATCATCTGGCCGAGGGCTGAAGGGCCTGGAACAGAGCATGGTGTGTGTGTGTGTGTGTGTGTGTGTGTGTGTGTGTGTGTGTGTGTGTGTCCGTGTGTGTGTTTCTCTCTAACACTGTAAGTTTCCCCTTTGTGGGTCCAATAAAGGTATTTCGGATTCCAATTCTGACAAAAACCCACAGCAGCAGTGAGGATAATAAACGCGTTGTACCTCCTCCCAGCAGCAGAGTGGGTAGCTGCCACTGCAGGACGTGCTGCAGACACTTGCCCACCCCCACTGGGGTCATGTTGAAGGAACACATGGGGTCCCCCGCCATGGTGTCGGCCCCCAGCTGCATGACCATGGCCTCCGGGTTGAACTGCGCCCGCACTTCCTGCATCACGCTGGGGAATGACAGAGAGGTAAACATGTTGGGAACCGCTGATGATGCACAGTGACTCATTTCAGAGTTTAAACACCTACTTGTTCTTGTGTGTGTGTGTCCGTGTGTGTATGTGTGTGTGTATGTGTGTGTATGTATATGTGTGTGTATGTGTCCATGTGTGTATGTGTGTGTGTGTGTGTGTATGTGTGTGTGTCCATGTGTATGTGTGTGTCCATGTGTATGTGTGTGTGTGTGTCTGTGTGTCCATGTGTATGTGTGTGTATGTATGTATGTGTGTGTGTCCATGTGTGTGTGTGTGTCCATGTGTGTCTGTGTGTGTGTGTCTGTGTGTGTGTGTGTGTGTGTGTCCATGTGTGTCTGTGTGTCTGTGTGTCTGTGTGTGTGTCTGTGTGTGTCTGTGTGTGTGTGTCTGTGTGTGTGTGTGTCCATGTGTATGTCCATGTGTATGTGTGTCCATGTGTATGTCCATGTGTGTGTGTGTCCATGTGTATGTCCATGTGTGTGTCCATGTGTGTGTCCATGTGTGTCTGTGTGTGTGTGTGTCCATGTGTGTCTGTGTGTGTGTCTGTGTGTGTGTGTCTGTGTGTATGTCCATGTGTATGTGTGTGTGTAAATAAAGTTGGATTGGATTTCAGAGTTTAAGGACTCAATCCTTCTTGTGTCTCCAGCTCCTTTCCAACTTAGCTTTTTATCGTGTTATTATACATCTGTTTATCTCCTTATAGCTACATATTATATAACATCAAAGTATACAGTTCTGATGCGTATGTAGCGAGAAAAGGCACATGTTTGCTCATCACTACGATTCTTTTCCAAATAAAACTCTGTCCTGCTGAAGTCCTTGTTTCAGGATGTTTAATAAAGAAATAAAAGAAAATCCGAATCACCCTCTTTGTCATCCACCAGGTGCGCTGAATACCAAAAACCACACCCAGGGGACAATTACAGGAAATTACCAAAACAAATGTGTGCAGTCTAACCAAATAATGATCATAATAGGAACAATAACCAACAGCTAAACAAACATTGTGACTCCCACAGCACAAATCATTTGATATACTGCTGCTCTAGAAATAACCACTAGCTAAAATAATCCCAGAATCCTTCACTTTCCTACAAAAAACACACATTCTTTCCCCGAAAATTGAGAAGTTACATTTTTCTAAATTAGATTAAGGAAGAAATCCCCCTGCTGAAGTGTCCTTGATAAAAGCTGATAGTGCTTTCGCTCCAAGGCACTGCTCTACGTTGGCCCTGACCTTTGACCTCTGGGTGGGGAACATAGGATTACTCTGAAGGGATCCTTGAGGAGACGTGCTTTTATATTTGTTTCTGATCTGCACAGGGAATTCCTAATACTTTACTGTGTGTGTGTGTGTGTGTGTGTATGTGTGTGTGTGTGTGTGTGTGTGTACCTGGTAAAAATCTGGTAGTATCTGTCGTCCTTGATGCCGTCCTCCAGCGGGACGTTCACGGCGTACCATCGTCCTTTACCCAGCCCCGTGTCACACAGGTCCCCCGTACCTACACACACACACAGACACACACACACTTATCTTACACTGTCTCACATTGCAGGTTATCTTATTAAATTGTATTGTGAGTGTCTGTGGGGAAGGACCTGGGAAGAAGCCGGGGGAGAACTTGTGAAACGAGATGGTCATGACTTTGGATGTGAAGCTGAAGGCGTCTTCCACACCTGAGAGAGAGGAGAGGGAATAATTAATGATAGAAAATGTGTAATATCTGGGTACTTTATCAGAGTTAGAATACTCCATTTAAACCTAAGTAGTTAAAACGTGCACATTGTATAACATGTACAATATAAACAGTTGTGTATTAGCTTTAATACGATATGAATGCTTGCTCAGTTCAAAAGGTTTGGCTGCTGATGGTGAAGTTATAATAATATGATTCAACCTGTTCACCTTCACCTGGTATCGCTGGAGGTTTCTCAGAAAGGGGAACTTGTGTAACTGAATTTCCGCCTGATAATGAATATGATACATAAACAGATTTAAGTTCTGCTTTGTTGTTAGAGTGCGTACCGTCTCCATGATGCAGATCCACGTCCACATACAGAACCCTCTCGTACTTCTCCCTCAGTTTGAGGATTCCCAGCACAGCATCGTTCACGTAACAGAAACCTGACGCCTCATCCCTGGAGAGACAGAGGGGGAAATAAACAAACCTGTGAGCTTTGAGAGTCTTTTCCTGCAGCGCCCCCCTCAGGCTGTAACATGACATCATCAGAATGTGACACCGTGACATCATCAGAACGTGGCACCATGACATCATCAGAACGTTAACATGACATCATCAGAACGTTAACATGACATCATCAGAACGTTAACATGACATCATCAGAACGTGACACCATCAGAACGTGACACTGACATCATCAGAACGTTAACATGACATCATCAGAACGTTACCATGACATAATCAGAACGTTAACATGACATCATCAGAACGTGACACCATGACATAATCAGAACGTTAACATGACATCATCAGAACATTAACACGACATCATCAGAATGTGGCACCATGACATCATCAGAACATTAACATGACATCATCAGAACGTTACCATGACATCATCAGAACATTAACATGACATCATCAGAACGTTACCATGACATCATCAGAACATTAACATGACATCATCAGGCTGTAACAGGAACTGATGAGGACTCTTGTATGTAGTTATGTCCATATATTTTCTGTCTGAAGACTTACTTCTTGGCGTGGTGCCAGCCTCCTGCCCAGTTTACAGACACTTCACACTTTTGGTCCATCAGACATTGAGCTGCTGTCAGTGTAGCGCCCCCTACTGCTGCCGCATAGTCATAAATCCCCTCCACCACGGGACAGTCGTAACCTGGACAGAGAGAAACACACGAAAAAAAGTTAAATGGTAAATGGACTGTACTTATATAGCGCTTTATCCAGTCTTTACGACCCCTCAAAGCGCTTTACATACTACATGTCATTCACCCATTCGTACCCACTCATACAGAGCAAGGTACCTTACTCTAGGACCTAACATTCACACACCGTTGGCCATCGGGAGCAACTCAGGGTTAAGTATCTTGCCCAAGGATACATCGACATGTTGACCTAAAAGATAATTGCTGGAGTAATTTGGCTGGCAAGATCGTTTTATCCTTTAAAAACATACTTTTTAAAGACAGTGTTTTTATGTAAATCACTTCTTCTGTTTCCCTCATGTTTCCTTTTATTTATTTGTGTCTTTTATTGCTTTTTCTTTTGAGTTTTCTTTTATGTAAAGTCATTTTTAGCAGTGTTTTTAGACAACTGCAACAGAAATCTGTTTTTTATGATCAAAATATGCAATTGAGTTAGTATTAATTAGAGCAGTTAAACCAGGGGTGGGGAACCTCCGGCCTCTGGGCCGTATACGGACCGCGAGACCATTTGGTACGGCCCTCGAGGTCATTTATAAAACACACGCAAAAAAGAAAAAAATTAAAGAAATCTAGACCGCAAAATAATTAAACAAGCGAGTGCCTGTTTTTCCTGGCCAAGGTCAGGTTCCTTGAACACAAGGATATATATTATGTCTCGTCTGACAGGGGTGCTGTTCTGACGGAGAGCACCAGAACGCCGCTCCGGCACTTCAGATAAGGAGCCGTACACATGCTGCAGTTTTTGCGTGGCTGTGTCTTTAGTTGAAAGCCCAGTGGCGATCTGTTCATCTGTCATACTGATCATACAGTCAATAGCTTTGTTGTTATTAGCATCTGGTTAGCTAGCTATGCTAATGAATATAAGAAGCTTTTTCTACAACCAGTGAGGTAAAGGCACATCTTTATATGATCATTATAGTTATAAAAAAATAAGAGAATAAAGTAAACAGGTATAAAATACTATGACAGTAAAAAAAAGTTGTTATTAATAAACAAGAATACAGTTTGAAAGGGGAGTGATTAGTAAAATATCCATAAAGAAAAATAAAATCTGCTTCCAGTTCTGTTTCATATGGATGTTGAGAGATGTATCCATAGATCTCCTAATGTTGCTCTCAAAGTGCACCAGATTGATGCTTTTAACTTCAACATTTAAGAGCATGCCCCCGGACCCCCCTACAGGAGGTTAGGTCCCCCCCCCACTTAAATCATGTCCACATGGATAGGAAACTAAATACATTTGCACACATCTTGTGTCCATATCTTTCTGTTTTGGTGGTCATGCCACACCGTGCACGTGCATGCATGTGCGAGTCATGGTGAGATATCTGGATAAGAGGTTGCTTTTTCTTTGCACAGCATGAAAGAAAGGCCAAATGAATGGGCTGTGATTTTAGTTTTTTTAAGCAGAGGTCAATCATTTGTACGGCCCTCGGAGGATGTTTAAAAAATTGAAATGGCCCTTGAGAGGAAAAAGGTTCCCCACCCCTGAATTAAATAAACAATAAATAAATAAAACAGAAAATATATGTATTCTTTTCTAGATTTTCAGTTGATTTATCTATTGGAAGGGCTGGGAATTAAAATAATAAGGAAGTACAGTTAGATGGAGAAATGGGAAACAGAGGAGAATGAGAAATTAGACAAAACAGACATGGGGGAGATAATAGGAAAGGAGGGAGACAGAAATGAGGGAGGTAAGTCAACTTATGGATGGAAACAAAAGACTGATGTAAAATAAATGACAGAGAGACATTTCTCAATCAAGACGGAAGGATGAACCTGGGAGAGGTGTGCAGAACACAAAAGGAGGAAGCGACAGAGGGATCAGTCGAGGACATCAAGAGGAGCCATGAGGGATGGGGGCGAATAAAAACAAGGAGGGAGACAGCTAGGGAACAAGTCAAGGAAAGGAAAACAAGGAGGGTGAACTTGAGGATTGGTCTGACGTTAGAAAAGTAAACTTTAGAGAAGCATGGGCTGCTCCAAGAACAACAAACCATGGTGGGACTTTGTAATAATTCCCACCCGATTAAGGGTTAGTTGAGGTGAGGTGAGGGTGTGTTTTATCTGTATTGCAATCTCAAGCAAAGTACAAAAACAATGTGAAAGGACAGTTAGTTGCTATGAAGATTATACTTTAGCTTAGGGCACTGAGAAGAAAAGTTACCCTTTATAAAGCTGTTATTATTGTTTTTGAAGCTTGTGTTATGGTGCCCTCTGTTGCCGACAAAGAAGAACTGCATAGCACTTCTCAAAAAGTCATATAGCAGTACTTGTTTCCACTTGAAACCCTTTATTTTTCCTCTAATGCTTCCATAAATCTGTCTGTAGTGAATGAACAGATTCTGATAACAAATGGGATTGTGTAGAGGCTCTTCGTGGCTCTTCTCACCCAGGCCGTAGTCTCCTGACTGCGGGTCGTCGTTGTCTCCGTCCTGGCTGATCTTGTGAAGATGCTCCAGGTAAGAGTCTGTGTGGAACTTGGCCATGTCCTCGATGGTCGCTACCTGAGGTTTAACGACGCTGCGGGGAAGGAAAAGAAAAGAATATGAATGGTGCATGCTTTAGTGTTGTATAAGCACACAGTGGCAGAGGAAGTCTTTGTCAATAAAAATCCAGTGACAAAAAAGCCAAAAGTAAGACAGCCACACCTTAACAACATTCAATATTTAAGAAGTATTTGGATTACAGCTATAGGTTTTGTGTAATTTTATAGAAGCGTCTACATTTTTCTTTCCAAAAACATCCATGATATTTACTGGGAGGATGAATAGACTCTTATGTGGGTGTAAGGGATGTGGTTACGGCAGCAACGTGTAATCCTGAAAAGACTGAGGTCGTTTTACAATGAGTTAGCTCCACCTAAAAAGATAAGTAATAAGATCAGCTTCAAAATAGTAAATCAAAGACATTGACTCCAGTTTGACAGACACATCAGTTTTCCTTCAGAACATCATGGTTATGTTACAAAGTTAAATTAGTCAATTAAAAAAGTTATTTATCAGCATCCACTTGATTTTAAGTTGTACTTTTAAAAGGTTAGCACTACAGGAAGTACCTAGGTAAACATACTTGTTCGTCTGTAAAGCAACCTTATGTGATGATATTTCTCTGTTATTAAAATGTGTTTGAATAACTCTGTTAAACTAAGAAACCAACATTAGCTTCACTCACCTCATGTGTTTAAGGAGTCCGTAGGCTTCTATCAGTGAGTGGACCATACTTGCCTGGAAATGAGCACAGAATTACATTTAAATATTGAAAATGATAACAACAAAGCAGAACCAGTGAGTAAAACGCCTCACAGTGAACTAACGTTTCATGAATGTAACTCACCCTGTTTGGTACTTTAGATAAACTATCGCAAGTCTGGATGTATTCCGGGCTGTAAACATAAGCCACCTTCCGCTTACAACTGCTGTCATCATCGCTGTCTCCGCTGCAACTCATTTACGATGAATTCAAGATATCTAAAGGAGAATAAACGGAGCTAAAAAACAATTTACAATGAAGGGATGCAAGCGTCTTCTCCAGTGTGGTGTTACACCGTCAACAGTCGGTGTAACACCACTGCCGGTCAGTTAGAAAAAGATATGACGATTAAAAAAATAATATATATACATTTATATTATGATTTGTTATCAATTTAAATATATTTACTGTTTTTGACAATTTTGGCAACGAATAAAGGGGAGGAATTCTTCCTAACGGTCAAAAATTTGAATCCAACGGTCCGAGTTCGGACGTTTTTTAAAGTAGAACGTATGAGGAGCAAGGAGCATTCTGGGATTTCTTGTAGTCTTTTCACTTTTTGTAATAATAGCTTAGGTTTTAAAAATGTTTAAGTGCCGTTTTAGATTAATTAATGCCACACTTTCATACTTAATGCATTTAAGGTTAGTTTACTTTGGTTGATAAGGTTTATTAAAGTTTAAAGTATGTTTATAAAATGTAGGCAAATATATGAAGTCCTTGCTTTTCTAGAGGACGCTAAAAACAGTGGTTTTATTTTGTATTCATTTACAAACCTAGATCAGAAACATAGATCAAATCAAATAAACTGAAATTGAAATTACAAGACAAAACAAAAAAGAACTTGCTGAGTTGTAGTAACCACATTTAATTCACATCGACACAATACTTTCTCCTTATTTTATGAATCACTAATCATCTAATGCTGGATCTGGATTAAGCATGTGTAAAACCTCTAAATGTGCTTTACAAGTACTGTTTTTAATTCAGTTTACTTCCTAGTTAAATTTGACAGCACACAGTTATGCACTTTTTAGCTTTTATATTGTTCTTAAATATCTGGTAACGATGTACAAGTTTGATGTATGACTTCTGTTTCATGAAAATATCGTTATTTGATGTGGTACAGACATTGATGTGCCTTGTAAATATGGTTGACATGATTTCAAGACTTGTAAAGATCTTGTTTAACCTTTTAAGATCCACAGTTTTCTTTAGTTATCTGACAGGCAGACTAACTAAGGGGTTAAAGACAGATTGCAACTCTTAAACCACTCCTTTTCCTGGAATGAAGGCGAGTCGTATAACCCACACACAGTCGACTTCATTTACTGGCTATGCGAGGCTCCTCCTGCTCAAAGTCTACACAGCTCATACGTTGTTCCTCCCCTTTCACAGATTTGACAGTTTAAAATGGGTGTAAGCACCATGTGGTGACGTGTAAGGGCTGAAAAGCCCATACGTTGTAGATCAGTGATTCGACATCAGGAAACAGAAAGTGAAACTTACGGACATTCACTGTCGTAGAGGAGAAATGGCGCAGCAAGTGAGTCTGGGTCGGGGAAAACGGAGCTGTTCGATCTGTCTGGATATTCTAAAGGATCCGGTAACTATTCCCTGTGGGCATAGTTATTGCATGAGCTGTATTAAAGACTGCTGGGGTAAGGAGAATGAGGAGAAAACCTACAGCTGCCCACAGTGCAGGCAGAGCTTCAAACCGAGGCCTGCCCTGGTGAAAAATACCATGCTTGCAGAGTTAGTGGAGGAACTGAAGAAAATAGGGCTTCAAGATGCTTCACCTGATCTTTCCATTGCAAAACCTGGAGATGTGGTCTGTGACTTCTGCTCCGGGGCGAAGCTGAAAGCCTTCAAGTCCTGTCTGGTGTGTATGGCCTCTTTCTGTGAGCAACACCTCCAACCTCACTTTGATGTAGCTCCATTAAAGAAACACAAGTTGATTGAAGCCACCTCAAAGCTTCAGGAGAACATCTGCTCTCGTCATGACGAGGTGATGAAGATTTTCTGCCGCACTGATCAGCAGTGCATCTGTTATCTCTGCTCCATTGATGACCACAAAGGCCATGACACCGTCTCCGCTGCAGCAGAGAGGGCTGACAGGCAGAAGGAGCTCGGGGTGAGCCGGGGAAAAGTCCAACAGAGAGCCCAGGACAGAGAGAAAGACGTCAAGGCGCTTCAACAGAGGGTGGAGGCTATCAATCGCTCAGCTGATGAAGCAGTGAGGGACAGTGAGAAGATCTTCACTGAGCTCATTCATCTCATTGAGAAAAGAAGCTCTGAGGTGAAGCAGAAGATCAGATCCCAGCAGAAAACCCAAGTGAGTCAAGCTCAAGATCTTGAGGAGAAGCTGCAGCAGGAGGTCACTGAGCTGCGGAGGAAAGACGCTGGGCTGCTGCAGCTCTCTCACACCGAGGACCACCTGCATTTCCTAAACAACTACCCCTCACTGTCACGTCTGAGTGAGTCTGAAGACTTACCCAGCATTGATATCTGTCCTCTGCGCTTATTTGAGGACGTGACCGCGGCGGTGTCAAAGACCAGAGATAAACTGCAGGGTGTTGTGACTGAGGAGTGGGAAAACATCTCTCTGGCAGTGACTGGAGTGGATGTTTTAACGACCCAAGCAGAGCCCAGAACCAGAGCTGAATTCAGGAAATATTCTCGTCAAATCACATTGGATCCAAATACAGCACAGAGGCGGTTGTCATTGAGTGACGGGAACAGGAAAGCAACACGAATGAAAGTAGATCAGTCATATTCTGCTCACCCAGACAGATTTGTTGATAATCGGCAGGTCCTGAGTACAGAGGGTCTAACTGGACGTTGTTACTGGGAGGTGGAGTGGAGCGGGAGAGCTTTTATAGCAGTGGCATACAAGGATATTAACAGAACTGGGACAGTTAATGAATGTCTATTTGGATGTAATAACAAATCTTGGGCATTAGATTGTAACATTGGCGGTAAATATACATTCTTCCATCGATATATTTCTACTCCCGTCTCAGGCCCTCCGTCCTCCAGAATAGGAGTGTACCTGGATCACAGAGCAGGTTCTCTCTCTTACTACAGCGTCTCTGACACCATGACCCTCCTCCACAGAGAGCAGACCACCTTCACTCAGCCTCTCTATCCTGGGTTTGGGCTTCCAAACACTTCTGGAGGCTCAGCTGAGTTGTGTGAGCTGAAGTAAGCGCAAGTTTAAATAGAGCAACTACACAGAGCAACTACAATATGTCCGGACTCTAACACGGCTGGGACTGGGATTTTCCCTGTTTGATTTTTGGTCTGTGTATTTCTATTTTAATTTAGATAAAACAATCTTGTTTGTTGAAGTTGTGATTTGTACGTTATATTTTCTCAACATTGTCATTACATAATATGCTTGGAAAAGTACAACATTTACAAAATGTCTAATCAAATTTCATATAAACAGGTGTAATTAACGAATGTATTTGGATTCTTTATAATATGTAAAATATAATTTAGTTTGACACATAATGTCTGTCTTTACATTGTAACACGATTTAGGAATCATTTATAAAAAGTATGTTGAAATCTGTACAAATAAATGAATAAATCGATGAGTTGTCACCATTTTATCAGCAAACTTCTATTATTTAAAAAATTACTTTTGTCCGTTTTTTTCTACTGAGTTTCAATCATTCAGTTTTTAAGATATTTTGGTAACACAGGTAATACAGGTAGATAAATCAACCCTATTTGTGAAATGCTGGTTCTTTTGCAAAGGAAAACATTTCAAGACAATATTTCAAAGTGTGATTTTCTGAGTTATTCCACAACAATCATGCAGGAATAAAATAGGAATTATAGAAAGCTTTACAGGCTTCACATTGTCTCAAAAACACTCGAAAGGTGAGTCAAAGTTTGGGAAATCATACAGACAACATACCATGTGTTGCTTTATTGCTGAAGATAGTGAGAAGAGTACATCACTCCAAAAATAATAAAGGAGATATAACAAAGTATGAATTTTTGTGCACAGATTTAACTTGCAGCTTAATGACAGGAATTACTATAAATTAGGCATATTATTGAGTCTTTAGGTAAACCATCTTCCATAAACATCCGTATCCCTTTTGTGTTGTCCTCATTCGGAGGTTCATATCCAAAATGTCAGTTCAGTTCAAATGTCGGTCAGAAAGAAAAAAGTACTTTGCATGATGTCAGGACCTCGACACAAACTGATGAACCCAAATGCACGACCCAGAGACACAGGCCGTTTCTCAATGTCGAGTATACCTGCTGCAGAGCCACTATTTCAAGTATACTACGTCATCGAGTGGCGCCGAATGCTGGGCATTTAACATGCATTTAAACAGTCCTTCGGCGCCACTCGATGACGTAGCATACTTGAAATAGTGGCTCTGCAGCAGGTTTACTCGACATTGAGAAACGGCCACAGTCTTGAATATATTAAAAAGGTATATTTATTTTCACAGTGCAGGTAATCCCTCTTAACAGAGTAGGTGGTGGAAATAACAAAAGGCGCTCACAAGGAGGAAACAACTAGCGTAACAAAAAGAGGACTTAATAAAAACTTAAGCCAACAAAAATAAACAAAATATCAAAACCTGACATGAGTGAAAAGCGATCCTTTCAGAGCTGAGGCTTGGCACGAGCCATTCGGGGAAACAAACAAGACGAACTGACATAGGACAGGGGAGAGACAGGACTATTTAAACATGAGGTGAGTGGGAACAGGTGGAAACAAATCAGGGGCGGGGCAGACGCTGATGATGGCGGGAAAAACACACAAGAGGAGGAAGAAACGGCCTGAAATGAAAGACAAGAGGTAAATACAAAATAAAACAGGAAATGAAAGACAAAATACAAAAACATAACTAACACATTTGACGAGACACAACACATGACATACGTTCCTACACCGTATCCCAAATCATTTAAATAAGAGCTCAGAGCTACTCAGTGAAACACACGTACACAGGGAGCTCTGAGGTGACTCTTCACATGCTGACAAAATCAGTCATTACACTGATAACTCGCTCTTTAAAACAAGGATTTACAGAAATGAGTGGAACTAGCCCCTGCTCCACCAGCAACACCTCCTGGGAGCTAATGCTGTTGAACGTTGACTAAATACACTTTTTTTATGTTGATTTAAAGACTTGGTGCTTTTAAGGGCAAAAGGAAATACCCAAGTTAGAGACTTAAATATGAATATAAATGTCAATAACGTGTCAGCTTTTAAAAAGCAACGTTAAAGTGCAGAAGCTTGTGGAACAGAGGCCCCCTTAAACATGGAGCAGGAGAGATATAGTCCTTTTTCAAAGCAGACATTTGACCTGGTAAAGAAACAAATAATGAAGTGTTGCTCATTCACAGTTCAATCAGGAGAGACTTCATTTTGTTTAAAGAACATTTCTTGCCACATGTCATATGATAAATGTTAAGTCTTTGGCGATTAAACCCCGATCCTGAAATGGTATATCTAAAGGGGGAAATGCAGCCGTGAGCATTAGGGAACCCCCCGGGGTTTATAGACACTGGTGATGATGCTGAAGATCTGGATTTGATGAGGAGATGGGATGAAGAGGAGGTGTGATGAGGTCTTTGGATTAACTCTCCTGGCACTGGATGTGATGAAAGGAGGTGGATGGGGAGGAGGCGGGCCGCAGCCTGAAAACCTGAAATCACAGCTGACTGCAGGAGAGAGGAGAACCATTTTAAAGTTTGGCTGCAGCACAGTGATTGGCTGCTGGAGAATGAGGTGAATGTAATGGGTTATAGACAACGCCCGTGATGAGCTGATAATATGCAGCTGCGGAGTGAATGTATATACCCAGTCTTCCTGAAAGAACTTGCGCTGAGCTTCATTTAATTCAAGTGTCTCAGAAATCAGTGACACATGGTGACAGTGAATTTTATACTGTGACAGTCCAAGACGTCTTATATGTTCATTTAATTCATTTCTTATTTTAACAGTTACTTACCTGAATATAATTGTATCTTTAATTGTAATAATGTGTGTGATCTATCTTGTGTGAATCTGTGTTTTTCAATCTCCAGTGTTGCTGTTTAAACTCCTGCATTTCCCCACAGGGATTAATAAAGGTCTATCTTATCTTATCTTACTCACAGGAATACATTGTAGGGAAAATAGACATATTTTTCTATTCAATATATGGATTTCTTGGCCTTTATAAAACTGCTATTATTGTTTTTGAAGCTTGTGTTATGGTGCCCTCTGTTGCCGACAAAGCAGAACTGCATAGAACTTCTCAAAAAGTCATATAGCAGTAATTGTTTCCACTTGAAACCCTTTATTTTTCATCTAATGCTTCCATAAATCTGTCTGTAGTGAATGTGAAAGAGACAGAAAATGTGTCGATGAATGTTCTCCTGTAACCTGAATTTGCTGTCCTTCACAATAAACTGCATACATTGTCATTTATATAAAATGAACTCAGCCTAAAAGGTAGGTTCTCAAAGTCAAAGTCAAAGCCAGCTTTATTGTCAAAGATTCTACATGTGTTATACATCCAGAAATCTCGACATATCGTTTCCCGCAGTCCCACAGTGTGACATGTATACATTAAACAAAACAAAGGGCCTAGATAACCGGGGTATACAGTTTAAAATGTCAATAATATATTTAAAGTGTTCAAAGTACAGTTTCAGTGCAGTAGCAGCGGAGATGGGCAGAAAAGTGACTGGTGCTGGATGAGGGAAGGTGTGTGTGTGTGTGTGTGTGTGTGTGTGTGTGTGTGTGTGCGGGGGGGGGGGCTTAAAGTCCAGGACCATTTGGGGCAGGGGAGAAGGGTGGGAGGCAGGGTGGAGAGTTCAGGGGAGAGATGTCAGAGAGGGGGAGAGAGGGAGGGAGGGGAGAGAGTTCAGCATCCTGACCGCCTGGTGGAGGAAGCTGTTCCCCAGCCTGTTGGTGCCCGAGCTGAGGCTCAGGAACCTCCTTCCTGAAGGCAGGAGGCTGAAGAGGCTGTTGGAGGGGTGGGTGGAGTCACCCACAATGCTGAGTGCTTTGCGGGTGAGGCGGGTGTTATATATGTCCTGTAGTGATGGGAGTGAGGCACCGATGATCCTCTGGGCAGAGTTCACAATGCGCTGCAGGCTCTTGCGGTTGGAGGCGGTGCAGCTTCCAAACCACAGCGTGATGCAGCTGCTGAGGATGCTCTCAGTGGCGCCTCGGTAAAAAGACAGCATGATGGGGGGTGATGCTCCGGCTCGCTTGAGCTTCCGGATGAAGTACAGGCGCTGCTGGGCTTTCCTCGCTAGTGCGGTGATGTTGTTGTTCCAGGTGAGGTCATCAGTGATGGTCACACCAAGGAATTTGGTGGTGGTCACCTGCTCCACAGCAGCGCCGTTGATGGTGAGGGGGAGAGGGGGTCGGCAGTGGGTTCTCCTGAAGTCAACAACTATCTCCTTTGTTTTCTCCAGGTTGAGGAAGAGGTTGTTATTTTGGCACCACAGGGCCAGCTGGTTCACTTCCTTCCTGTAGTTAGTCTCATCGTTGTTGCTGATGAGACCCACCACAAATCGTCTGCAAACTTCACGATGTGGTTGGAGCTGAAGTTGGGTTTGCAGTCGTGGGTCAGCAGAGTGAAGAGAAGGGGGCTGAGCACACATCCTTGGGGGGCCCCCGTACTCAGTATGAGGGTGTTTGAGGTGTTGTTGTTGACCCGTACAGCTTGTGGTCTCTCTGTGAGGAAGTCCAGCAACCAGTTGCAGAGAGAGGGGCTGAGGCCCAGGTCTGTAAGTTTTGTACAAGCTGCTGGGGGATGATAGTGTTGAATGCTGAGCTGAAGTCTATAATAGCATTCTAACATATGAGTCCTTAGTCTTAGTGTCAGGTGTGTGAGGGCTGGGTGGAGAGCGGAGGAGATTGCATCCTCTGTGGACCGTTTAGCTCGGTAGGCAAACTGAAATGGGTCCAGCGATGGGGGGAGGGTGGATTTGATCTGCTTCATGACCAGCCTTTCGAAGCACTTCATAATGGTGGAAGTTAGGGCGACGGGGCGGTAGTCGTTGAAGCCGGATGGAGATGACTTCTTTGGCACTGGAATGATGGTGGTTTCCTTGAAGCACGAGGGAACAACAGCCTGGCTCAGGGAGATGTTAAAAATGTCTGTGAGGACATCTGTGAGTCTTCTGCGCAGTCCCTCAGCACACGACCAGGAATGTTGTCAGGTCCTGCAGCCTTGCGGGGGTTAATCCTCAACAGTGTGCTCCTCACACTGGCTGGTGAAAGACGCAAAGCCTGGTCGTCGGTGGGGGGGGGTGGTTTTCTGCGCAGGTGTGTTGTTCTGTGCTTCAAAGCGTGCAAAGAAGCCGTTGAGGTTGTTGAGCAGGGAGGTATGACTGTCACAGGTCTGTGGCGGTAGTTTGTAGTCTGTTAGGGTCCTTATGCCCTATCCTTGACATGTCCTGTAATTTTTCGGGTGTATTCTTGTTTTGCTTTCCTGATGCCACGGGACAGGTCAGCCCTGGCTGCTTTCAGGCCAGCTGGATCTCCAGCTCTGAAGGCGATGTTGCGGGCCTTCAGCAGCGTGTGGACCTCCCCTGTTAGCCATGGCTTCTGGTTAGCCCGGATGGTGATGGCTCTGTTTTGTGTCACATCGTCAATGCATTTGGTGATGTAGCCCGTGACTGTCTTTGTGTATTCTTGTATGTTGGTGTGATGGTTGTATGTGGCTGCCTGCTTGAACATGTCCTTCTCATTAGACACTCTACTGAATTCATACAAAGCAGCATTTCAGGTGGTTAACATGAACAGATTCTGATAACAAAGGGGATTATGTAGAGGCTCTTCGTGGCTGTTCTCACCCAGGCCGTAGTCGCCTGACTGCGGGTCGTCGTTGTCTCCGTCCTGGCTGATCTTGTGAAGATGCTCCAGGTAAGAGTCTGTGTGGAACTTGGTCCAACGGTCCGAGTTCGGACGTTTTTTAAAGTAGAACGTATGAGGAGCGAGGAGCATTCTGGGATTTCTTGTAGTCTTTTCACTTTTTGTAATAATAGCTTAGGTTTTAAAAGTGTTTAAGTGCCGTTTTAGATTAATTCATGCCACACTTTCATACTTAATTCATTTAAAGTTAGTTTACTTTGGTTGATAAGGTTTATTAAAGTTTAAAGTATGTTTATAAAATGTAGGCAAATATATGACGTCCTTGCTTTTCTCTAGAGGACGCTACAAACAGTGGTTTTATTTTGTATTCATTTACAAACCTAGATCAGAAACATAGATCAAATCAAATAAACTGAAATTGAAATTACAACACAAAACAAAAAAGAACTTGCTGAGTTGTAGTAACCATATTTAATTCACATCGACACAATACTTTCTCCTTATTTTATTAATCACTAATCATCTAATGCTGGATCTGGATTAAGCATGTGTAAAACCTCTAAATGTGCTTTACAAGTACTGTTTTTAATTCAGTTTACTCCCTAGTTAAATTTGACAGCACACAGTTATGCACTTTTGAGCTTTTATATTGTTCTTAAATATCTGGTAACGATGTACAAGTTTGATGTATGACTTCTGTTTCATGAAAATATCGTTATTTGATGTGGTACAGACATTGATGTGCCTTGTAAATATGGTTGACATGATTTCAAGACGTGTAAAGATCTTTTTTAACCTTTTAAGATCCACAGTTTTCTTTAGTTATCTGACAGGCAGACTAACTAAGGGGTTAAAGACAGATTGCAACTCTTAAACCACTCCTTTTCCTGGAATGAAGGCGAGTCGTATAACCCACACACAGTCGACTTCATTTACTGGCTATGCGAGGCTCCTCCTACTCAAAGTCTACACAGCTCTCAGAGTTGTTCCTCCCCTTTCACAGATTTGAAAGATGGGTGTAAGCCATGTGGTGACGTGTAAGGGCTGAAAAGCCCATACGTTGTAGATCAGTGATTCAACATCAGGAAACAGAAAGTGAAACTTACGGACATTCACTGTCGTAGAGGAGAAATGGCGCAGCAAGTGAGTCTGGGTCGGGAAAAACTGAGCTGTTCGATCTGTCTGGATATTCTAAAGGATCCGGTAACTATTCCCTGTGGGCATAGTTATTGCATGAGCTGTATTAAAGACTGCTGGGGTAAGGAGAATGAGGAGAAAACCTACAGCTGCCCACAGTGCAGGCATTGCTTCAAACCGAGGCCTGCCCTGGTGAAAAATACCATGCTTGCAGAGTTAGTGGAGGAACTGAAGAAAATAGGGCTTCAAGATGCTTCACCTGATCTTTCCATTGCAAAACCTGGAGATGTGGTCTGTGACTTCTGCTACGGGTTGAAGCTGAAAGCCTTCAAGTCCTGTCTGGTGTGTATGGCCTCTTTCTGTGAGCAACACCTCCAACCTCACTTTGATGTAGCTCCATTAAAGAAACACAAGTTGGTTGAAGCCACCTCAAAGCTTCAGGAAAACATCTGCTCTCGTCATGACGAAGTGATGAAGATTTTCTGCCGCACTGATCAGCAGTGCATCTGTTATCTCTGCTCCATGATGACCACAAAGGCCATGACACCGTCTCCGCTGCAGCAGAGAGGGCTGACAGGCAGAAGGAGCTCGGGGTGAGCCGGGGAAAAGTCCAACAGAGAGCCCAGGACAGAGAGAAAGACGTCAAGGCGCTTCAACAGAGGGTGGAGGCTATCAATCGCTCTGCTGATGAAGCAGTGAGGGACAGTGAGAAGATCTTCACTGAGCTCATTCATCTCATTGAGAAAAGAAGCTCTGAGGTGAAGCAGAAGATCAGATCCCAGCAGAAAACCCAAGTGAGTCAAGCTCAAGATCTTGAGGAGAAGCTGCAGCAGGAGGTCACTGAGCTGCGGAGGAAAGACGCTGGGCTGCTGCAGCTCTCTCACACCGAGGACCACCTGCATTTCCTAAACAACTACCCCTCACTGTCACGTCTGAGTGAGTCTGAAGACTTACCCAGCATTGATATCTGTCCTCTGCGCTTATTTGAGGACGTGACCGCGGCGGTGTCAAAGACCAGAGATAAACTGCAGGGTGTTGTGACTGAGGAGTGGGAAAACATCTCTCTGGCAGTGACTGGAGTGGATGTTTCAGAGCCCAGAACCAGAGCTGAATTCAGGAAATATTCTCGTCAAATCACATTGGATCCAAATACAGCACACAGGCGGTTGTCATTGAGTAACGGGAACAGGAAAGCAACACTAATGGCAAGAAAACAGTCATATTCTGCTCACCAAGAGAGATTTGTTGAAAGATGGCAGGTCCTGAGTACAGAGGGTCTAACTGGACGTTGTTACTGGGAGGTGGAGTGGAGCGGGAGAGCTTTTATAGTAGTGGCATACAAGGATATTAACAGAACTGGGACACTTAAGGAATGTGCATTTGGATATAATAACAAATCTTGGGCATTAGATTGTAACATTAGCGGTAAATATACATTCTTCCATCGACATATTTCTACTCCCGTCTCAGGCCCTCCGTCCTCCAGAATAGGAGTGTACCTGGATCACAGAGCAGGTTCTCTCTCTTACTACAGCGTCTCTGACACCATGACCCTCCTCCACAGAGAGCAGACCACCTTCACTCAGCCTCTCTATCCTGGGTTTTGGCTTCCAAACACTTCTGGAGGCTCAGCTGAGTTGTGTGAGCTGGAGTAGGCGCAAGTTTAAATAGAGCAACTACACAGAGCAACTACAATATGTCCGGACTCTAACACGGCTGGGACTGGGATTTTCCCTGTTTGCTTTTTTGTCTGTGTATTTCTATTTTAATTTAGATAAAACAATCTTGTTTGTTGAAGTTGTGATTTGTACGTTATATTTTCTCAACATTTTGATTACATAATATGCTTGGAAAAGTGCAACATTTACAAAATGTCTAATCTAATTTCATATAAACAGGTGTAATTATGTAAAAATGTATGACGAATGTATTTGGATTCTTTATAATATGTAAAATATAATTTAGTTTGACACATAATGTCTGTCTTTACATTGTAACACGATTTAGGAATCATTTATAAAAAGTATATGTTCTGTACAAATAAATGAATAAATCGATGAGTTGTTTTTTTTTCAATCTCCCGTGTTCCTGTTTAAACTCCTGAATTTCCCCACAGGGATTAATAAAGGTCTATCTTATTTTATCTTACTCACAGGAATACATTGTGGGGAAACTAGACATATTTTTCTATTCAATATATGGATTTCTTGGCCTTTAATAAAAAACAACAACAACAAATGCATCGCAAGAACAGGACAGTGTACAGACAGAGCTATGTTTCCTGACACGCTTTTATTTTGAAGGCGTGACTTCCGGAGCCCACCTCGCCGCAGCTTCAGATTACAACCAACACTTGCAGGTTCCTGCCACAGTCTGTCTGTGTTTATGACAGCCAGCAGCCAGGCAGCAGGATATTTCTGCTCCCCTCGAAGGCTGCACTTCTTTACAGCTTTTTGGACTCCGAGAAGCACCAAAGAAATGACTTTACCGTCGAGGATTTAGCAAGTTTTGTGTTGTTTTGTACTCTATCCTTCCTGAAAGTGAGCTGAACGTCGCACTTGTCACCATGAGAAGCAGGAGCAACTCCGGCGTAAAGCTGGACAACTATGCCCGGATGGTGCACCAAACTATCCTGAGACACCAAGTGAGTATTTTATAGTGTATTTAGTCAAATTCACAGTTTAATAATCATCGGTTTCATGTTTGCCGACAGGTTATGTTCGCTGGTGCAGTGGCAGCAGTGTTTCCATGCATGCCGTTGGTTAAGTAAATGCATATTGCGCAATGCATCTTTACACACATGCACATTAACTATATTACACACTCATTACTTGTTACAGTGTGTGTCTTCATGAAGCTTTAAAATATTATTTTGCACTTTTCACTTGACTCTCATTAAAATACATTATATGTTCCCAAGTATGAATATTTCACCCATGTGTGATTGTTGCATCAAAGGTTTTAATGTGCAGCTCCAACAAACTCCACTCTTCTGAAGTGGATGCAGGGATTTGGGTTTGTGTTTGTTTGGGAATCTGGAAAAATAATTTTATGGATTTGAGCATATATAGGATTAACTGTTATGCTGTCACAAGAAATGATATGTGCCATATAGTTGGAAAAAGAGCTGGCACTAACAATTATTTTCATGATGGATTAGTCTGCAGAGTATTATCTTGATGAAATATTTATTAATGGTATATAAAATGTTAGAAAATAGTGAAAAATGTCCAGTTTAGTTCCTCAAAGTCCAAGGTGTGCTGTGTTGTTTAAAACAAATGCATGTCTTTGACTGGCTGCATACAGCATTTTCTGTTTGCATTCTTCCTTGAAAAATGACTTAAATTATTAATTGATTACAAAAACAAATAGTTGGCCATTATTGTTCTACGGACTAATCATTGCAGGTCACACTTAACTTTGTAAAATAGTAAATAACTAGCTTTTAGAGCAAAAATCAACACTACATGCTTATTCTTAATTAAGTCAATAAAGACACCTATGAGGAGAAGAAAACATTCTGAATTTGGGGTTTAATCCTGAATTATTTAAGCACACAATCATTTGTCCTGGAGGTTTTGGGATCTCCCTGCTCTCCCTGTAGATCTATATAAACTAGTTTAAAACTGTACATGGAAGTGGTTGAATTTGGAGTGAAGTCATCGTTTGAATGCGTCCCAAATGGCAGCTAGCCAGCACTCAGCTCACTGCTCAGCACTAATGACTGAATGTGTTCAAAGTGCGTGGAGGTTTGCTGCAGCCGCTGATTAAAAGCAATGCATATATATATTTCTGTCTGTTATTCTTCGGGTAATAAATGTTGTAGCCAGAGATGTCATAGTGCAGCCTTTCAACAGTCTACTCCATTAGCAAAATAGCTCAACACGTGCTACTGTAAACACATAAAGTACACACACTTTTCCACAAAGAACATGTCGACTTCCTCGCTGGTGTATTTGTGAAACTTACCACAAAGCCACATTTCTCTCTATTTGTGAGGACACTTGATGTTGAAAAACTGCCACCATGCCTCAGTAAGCCGCAGAAAACATATTGTTTTATAACTTAAACATCCGGAGAATTATTATTTAGTAACTGTTCAGGGACAACATATATTTTTACAGTTTACAAAGATGAAATCGTACTCTTCTTCCTCCTAAACTGCATCACACATTTCCTCGTGTATTTTTCTATTATAAAGGCTTTTTGTGTCTCTTAACAATAACAACAGGAAGCGACTGGGCTATTGGGAAATGTTGTTAAGTGATATGTTACAGATACTAAACTTTAAGGAAGTTGCTTTAATTCTCAAAATAAAATAAAAAAGGTTGCTAAAGGAGAAGATGTGTGCACATACTTTTTTACACATATTTCTGGCCCCTCTGTTTTGTTAACCATTGACCCATGACCTTTGACCTCTCTCGGTGTCTGACAGGATCCAGTGACGGGTCTCCTGCCTGGCAGCTCGAATCAGAACCACTCGTGGGTCAGAGACAATGTGTACTGCGTCCTCTCAGTGTGGGGGCTCAGTCTGGCCTACAGGAAGAACGCTGACCGCGACGAAGACAAGGCCAAGGCCTACGAACTGGAGCAGGTAGCTGTGTGTGTGCGTGTGCGTGCGTGCGTGCGTGCGTGCGTGCGTGCGTGCGTGCGTGCGTGCGTGCGTGCGTGCGGTTCTGGAAAAGAAGACAGTGTGGTGCTGTGATAACGTACTTATTAAGTTAGCAATGCAAGGGGTCTCTCAACAAAAAGCAAGGGATTTTTCAATTGGATTATTGCTAACGCACGTTTACGATACTTACATGTTTTGTTCAGCAGAATAATCTCCACATATTAACACCACTTTAATAAATGTGTCTTTAACTTAGTCTTGAGAGGTAAAAAGCTAATGTCATGCTATAAAGGAACTACAGCAATGTCACATGACTTCATGTCACCACCGCTAAGCTAAAGGCGGCTAATGCAGTAGTCTCATATAGACTCTTGTTAACAATCGCAATACACATAAAAAATGCAGAAATTCACCAGCGGGGTATTTACTGACATATTTAATGTTATAAAACAAAATGTTAGCTCAGATTGTGTTAACCAAAGATCTTATTTCAGGCGTCTAACTAAAAACAAATCAAAAAAGCCTTGAATTCCAGATGAGGGTACCCGAAAGTGCTAAAATGCTAACTTTCTGGGCTTAGGTCTCATTCCTGCGCCTCTCTATTAAGGTGTACTTATGTTTTACACTTTAGTCCATGTCCGTAATGTTTCTCTGACTGAAAACCAGATGCAATGTGTGGAAGAAAGTTGATTTCAATCTCTTTCTCTTCAGAGCGTGGTGAAGCTAATGAGAGGCATCCTTCAGTGCATAATGAGACAGGTATGTTCTCTCAAATACCCCTTCTTTGTTTTTCACGATACATACATTGTTGAGTTTTTATACTGCTTCCTTTCCTTGTGATTTCTTCTATAAACACGTTATTATTTGCTGTATGTGCAGATGGATAAAGTGGAGAAGTTTAAATACAGCAGAAGCACCTCAGACTCGCTCCATGCTAAGTACAACACCAACACCTGTGCTCCGATAGTGGGAGACGATGAGTGGGGTCACCTGCAGGTCGACGCCACCTCCCTCTTCCTGCTCTTCCTCGCTCAGATGACTGCTTCCGGTAAATATAGGAAAACAGGATTTTTGCAGGTTAAATCTTTTAAATTCAAGTTATTTTCCAGAAGTTAATCTGGGCAAATCCTGAGTTAATTTCTGGCGTATTATATTTAAAATGCATCTGAGAGCATCTGATTTAGTTCAACTAAAAAAACAAGATCAAGGATATTTGAGTTAATGTGAAGGAAACATCGTACTGAAATGTGGTGTTATGAAACTTAAGATTTATTTTACATTCAGTTATATAAAAGTAAGTGTTGATAAGTGTTATTTTTGTCTTCTATTTTCAGATTCAGACATAGATTGAGATTGATCATACTAAGCGTATAATGGCGCATTTCCACTACAGCGCGGTTTAAGCGTGCCGTGCCCGGCCCGTTTTTGGTTGCGTTTCCACTAGGCGTAGTTCCGGCTAGCGGGTACTTTTTCACAGTTTTCTGGCTCTCCAAAATCGAGGTTCTTTCCGGGCCAACAACCGGGCTGAGTATGCTAAACTAGTGAGAGAATCGCTGGCAACTACAACAAAATGAACATATTTGACCGTGATTTAATTGTAATACACGTTTCAAAATGATGCCGAAGTAACAACATACTGATACCGGTTAGTAAAACCATGAATTAATGCTTTGACAAGTCTGCAGACAGACGGCAGGCGAAAAACCTTTTAAAATGCGTGTTTTCTAAATGGAGATCGGCTAAGCTAACGCAGTATATGCTCCGACCGTCCACTCACAACAACGGCCTACAGACATAAATAAACCAGCGACTGTATTCGCCATGACACAGACAGTCTGTGGTTTGTACTTGTTTCACTTTTGTCTAGTTTCTGAACAGATATGAGGAGCTGTGAGCTCTGAGTGCTAACAGCTAACGGCTGATGTTGGTTTTGTGGTTCGCATTGAAGATGACGTCACGGCTCCGCCTACACTGCGTTACTATAGTTACTGCCCCAGCTACTAAACTGCAATGGAAACGCAGCATAAAGTGAGCCTGGCCTACCAAGGCCTAACTATACCGTACTAAGCCGTGCGAGGCCCTGCAGTGGAAAAGCGCCATAAGTGTATTTTGTTTCATAGCACAGACAAATACTTTAATGCCTGCATTAACTATTTACGTAAAATCTAATATCCTTTTCTGTATTTGTGTGTGCGCACCAGGTCTCCATATCGTCTACACTCAAGATGAAGTGGACGTAGTTCAGAATCTCATGTTCTACATCGAGACGGCTTACAAAGTGGCTGTAAGTGTCCATCCATTGTCAAAACCCTAGAAGCAAATCCACTTAGAACTGAATCCTAAAAGGGAACTTCAGAGTCTTTCAGCCTGGACCCTATTTTCACATATCGGGCAAATTCCACACCTTCAATGACAAAGTTAAAGTGCTTGTTTTTGCCACAGACAGATTCAGATTGTTAATATACATGTCAAACAAGATTATGGAACAGAACCTCTCTTTGACCACAACTTGAAACTGTAGGATCCAGGTGGAAAAATACTGAATTGACCCTTTTAATTCCTGGAACATTTTCAATAATGTTTGATTTATTGTCTTGATCCTGTAATGTGACATTTAACTTCTATCTTTTTCCTTTCTGGTTCCTCACAGGATTATGGGATGTGGGAGAGAGGAGACAAAACCAACCAGGGCATCACCGAGATTAACGTCAGCTCTATAGGCATGGCTAAGGTTAATACACGCACACACACACACACACACACACACACACACACACACACACACACACACACACACACACACACACACACACACACACACACACACACACACACACACACACACACACACACACACACACACACACACACACACACACACCAGGTAGATGAAGTAAAGAAAGATAAGATGTGGCAGTGAGAACAGGTGCTCCAGTAAAACTCTCTGGCTGGTCGAGAGGTGTCTAGTCACTGCTGCGGCCTTTAGGCTGACCTTTAATGGCCCGGACTCTCCAAACTGACTCAGGATCAGATGGGAGGACACTGATTTGGTGCTGAAAGTGAAAACAGCAGCACAAATACTTCGTGATATCAGTGTAGATACATACAATGCTGCTGTAAGATGAAAATCCCTGTTAAAATCTCTTTTAAAGAACAGAACAGTCATTTTTTGCAATAAAGCTTTCATTTTTTTCTCAATTATATATCAAAACAAATAATATTAGGAGAAAGAGTCTTGATTCTTGTGAGGAAGTTTTCAGATAACAGGAAACTGTGTGTGTGCGACTCAGCCTGTCCTTGGCTCTCTGTGTACACGAGGTATCAGGTTCACTGTGAACCTTCAGGAATGGATCACAGAAATAACACAGGACTCGCAGTACCCAGCGCACACACACACACACACACACACACACACACACACACACACACACACACACACACACACACACACACACACACACACACACACACACACAGTTTATTTTAAGACTTTGGAAAGGGGCACCCCTGCAGGACTTTCCTTGCTCCATTAATAACATCTAGTTATTCCCAATTTAGAATAATATAGAATAAAAGATATGTGTATAAAGAGAAAAATCTGCAATAAAAGGACAGTAAAGTAAAATATAGATAGGTAAAAATGTGTATATTACAATATATTATGTGGTGTATTAGTACTAATGCTAATAAATGAGCATTTATGAAAGCAAAACAGCGTGATTTCAGAATGATATATATTATATTAATGCATCATAAAGAATAATGCATTAGCAAAATCATCCCTAATGCTGGCACCTGTTTTATTACATCATAGTGTAATAGTTATTAAAAGGTCACATGATGTCTGTAGTTATCAAAAGGTCACATGACGTCTGTAGTTATCAAAAGGTCACATGATGTCTGTAGTTATCAAAAGGTCACATGACGTCTGTAGTTATCAAAAGGTCACATGACGTCTGTGTTTGTCCTGCAGGCGGCTCTGGAGGCTCTGGACGACCTCAACCTTTTCGGAGCGAAAGGAGGACCGGGGTCTGTGGTCCACGCTCTGGCTGACGACATCCAGCACTGCCAGGTACACACACACACACACACACACCACACACACACACACACACACACACACACACACACACACACACACACACACTTCTGAGTTTTCCTCAACATTTTTGACTTTTTCTCAAAATTCAGATTTTTTCTCAAAATTCTGACTTTTTCTCAGGATCCAAATATTTCTGATCCTCTCAAGAATGGAAGTAGTCATCACATACAGAGCATCAACTAGTTCCTGAACAGTGTCCTTCACATGCTGATATACAAGAGAGGGAGTCACACAGTCACAAGATGGAGGAATAGAAAGCAGTATTCAATGTTTAGTTCAGATTAGCTCCACGTCAGAAATGATCATGCTTGTCATATGTCTATCTCCATAGAGGCTGAATCATCATGTTAATCACATAGCTATCATATGCCTAAAACAGTCCTGATGCTCTTCTAGGTAATCATACATCCTGTCATGTACACAGCTACAGTTGGGATACCTTTGTTACCATGTTACTCTGATATTGGACGAGGACATTCAGTATTTTCCCCAACAGATGCCATGATTTATATTTATCCCTCGCTCTCTCCCTTCTCCAGTCCATCCTGACGTCGATGTTACCCCGAGCCTCCATCTCTAAAGAGGTGGACGCAGGAGTCCTCGCCATCATCTCGTACCCCGCCTTCGCTGTGGAGGACATCTCCATCGTCAACAGGACCAAGGAGGAGATCATCTCCAAACTGCAGGTAAAGAGTAGGGCATGAGACAGGAGAAATATGTACAGTCAATATCTGAAAAGAGACGATCACTGTCACTCAAAAGGTAGAAAATATTGATTCTTAGGGCTGCAACCCACGACTAATAGCTTGCAGGTGTGGTTTTGACCTCCTAGGGCAGGGGTCTGCAACCTTTATGACCAAAAGAGCCATTTTTCCCCCTTTTCCAACACTTTTTTTTGTCTGGAGCCTCAAAGCATATTTGATAGCTTGATTGCTTATAAAGTTATATTATTACATCATAGACAAAAACTACAGTTTTTTTGCATTTATTATTTATTACATTATATAAAACTGTTAACCTCTAATAAGAAACAAAGAACTCTTATAAGGAGAATTAAAAAAAATATACACAGGCCTTCTTTAAAATGAATTAAACACAGCACTTGGAGAAGCCTCTGTACATTTGAAGAAAATAAATACAATTCAAATGGGCCCACTTTGAAATGAATAAAACATATAGCTGCACCCTAAAAAGAGTTAACTGATTGAATTATGACTGAAGATCGTCCGCTGTCTTCCTCTTCCGTGTTTTTCCGATACGTAAAGGCTGCAGCACCTTTGACAACTCGAATCGTTTGCTGTGAAAGCAGATAACTCTGTCCACGCAGAATTAAACCCTCTGTGTTCCTCCGATACTTTTCTTTTCTTTGATGTATCCATAGTTCGCCCATCGAGCCGGGGCTCAGGTTATTCGCCTGTAAGAAAAGGCGCTGGCGCGGGACCGTCGCAGGATGTGACGCATCTTTTAGTTGACCTAATTTTAATTTATGTGTCACAGTATGACCTCAAAATACAAGATACGAAACATTTTCAACCGTGCAGCAACATTTAAATAGTCCTACAAATACTTTTATTTGATTTCCTTCTTATTTTTGCCTAAGCTCAAGGGAGCCGGAGCAGAGGGCTGAAAGAGCCGCGGGTTGCCGACCCCTGCTCTAGTTAATAGTAATAGGCATCAAACCAATAAAGAACAACTTCCTGAAACTGTGCAGTATTTAAAACACAACAGAATTTTAAGTCCTGGACTTGGTTCTATTGTAGAAGCTGTCTAAAAAGTGCTCTCAAGTTTGTACTATTGTCCAAACAAACCACTCAAAGGAGTAAAAAGTAAGATAATTTTGTATTTAAGAAAGTTGGTTTTTACTGACAAAACTGGCTTTCAAAATTAGCTAAAAAAGGGAATAAATCTGACTCTACCCATGAGAACAAAACACGAAACAAATCATGATAAACACGTCCCATGAAGACAGTATGGAAACCATACGTAATAAACCTCAGTGGGTTAGTATTTGACTTTTATTTGATGACTCATTAAAGTCCAAAAGTACATTTTAACAGATGCTGCCACACTTTATACCTCATGCATTTTTTACTCTCTGAATTCAGGGTCGGTACGGCTGCTGCAGGTTCCTCAGAGACGGACACAAGACCCCGAAAGAGGTAAACAACCATATTATTACTCATGTATTTCACTTTGTTCACATGAGTAGTAGAGAAAGTTATTCCGTGGCTTTTCTGTGTTACGTTTTCACCACCTAAAGCAGAAAATGCTGAGTAAATGGACCTCTCTCGACCAGGTGAGGAGCCCCAGTGTTATCCTGTCTGCAGTCCATTCATGGTGTCTGTTGTTCGGAGGTTTAAACTCTCTGTTTTCCGTCCGTCTCCTCCTCTTGTGAGGCTGTTCGAGCTGCATGTCAATGTTGCTTAGCTCTCACACAAAGGGAACTGTGAGGTTGTGTTTGCTCCAATGCACTGCAGCGAAAGGAACAGAAAAAGGTTTATTCTTTAGTTGCCAGAGGACTTCTTACTGCATCTGATCTGTTCCTTAATGCTCTGATGTTCGTGTTGTAGTCCTGTGAGAATGGTGTGTTTTTGTCCGGCTTGTTTTCATTGTCCCAGTTATTCAGCAATGAGACATCTAAAGGAATATTTGAAAATAGAAAATTAGAAAACGAGGCATTTAAAGCCGATAAAAGTAATTATAAAAAGATTTTAGCCCAAAAAACGTGCACTTTTATGGATTTTCAAAAGCTAAAAAGTTACCTAGAGGGTTTTTTTTTAACACACAAGGGTCCAAACTCCAGCGTCATAAAGAATATCTTTTGTTTTGTCTTTTCTTAGTCAAAATAACTTGTGTGAATTAGGATTTGTGCTGCAGTGCACTAGTTCAGTAAGAAGCAAGAATCTAATCTTAAAGGAGCCCTATCAGATTCAGATCCATGGATTTTTGACCTTCTCACAGAGGAGAAATGTCCTCACAGGGATCAATACAATATCACATTTAAATGATTATATTCTACACATTAATGTAATTTCCTCTGCAGGATCCAAACCGCCTGTATTACGAGTCTGCAGAGCTGAAGCTGTTTGAGAACATCGAGTGTGAGTGGCCGTTGTTCTGGACCTACCTCATCCTGGACGGCATCTTCATCAACAGCCCCGAGCAGGTACTCTTCATCACTATGGACTGTATGAACACACACCTGGATGTTTAATATAATATATGTGCAGAGACGGCAAAAGTACACACATCCTCTACTCAAGTAGAAGTACACATGTTTAAAAATACTCTGGTAAAAGTAGAAGTACTGACTAAACTTCTTACTCAAGTAAAAGTAAAGAGGCTTTGAAATGTACTTCAGTAAAAAGTACCCATAACTCCCAGCTGTTTTAAAGAGTACCTGACCTCCCTTTATATTAATAGAACATTAATGTCATTGTTAGCTAATGAATGTTTCCATGCTGAACAACGGCAACATGACAACGTTTTCATTGGTCCCTCTTCTTTAGAGAAGACCAGGAAATGATGGATACACGGATCGTGTTCAAATCAATAGGCACGCAATGACTCTAAATAATAATGATCACGCCACCAAACACACATTCAAACTAAAGGAACCAGCCTGTTTGGAAAATGGAAGAAGTAGAAAGTACAGGTATTTGGGTTCAAAATGTAAGAAGTAGAACGTACAGGTATTTGGGTTCAAAATGTAAGAAGTAGAAAGTACAGGTACTTGTGTTAGAAATGTAAGAAGTCAAAAGTCGTCAGAAAAATAAGTAGTGGAGTAAAGTACTGATTCCAGAAACATGTACTTAAGTACAGTAACGAAGTATTTGTACTCCACTACTTCCCACCTGTGTGTCTGTGTTTCTTTCCTCAGGTGCAGGAGTACCAGGAGGCTCTGGAGGGGATCCTGATCAAAGAGAAGGACGGGATCCGGCTCGTGCCTGAGCTCTACAGCGTACCTGCTGATAAGGTGAGGCGTTGGAGGGAAGCTGTAGAAAATGTGTGCTGACATATTGTGTGTGTCTAATTGAGATCCTTATATTTCAAATGGGCTTATATTGACTGATATTGTTCTTTTCTGGTGTTTCTGCATTTTCGGATGTGTAATTAAGTAGATTATTTGTTTATATATCATTTAGAATCAGTAATATTTGTGTATATCAATTTTGACATTGCTTAATTTTGTTAATGTTACATTTTGTATTATTGTTTTACACATTCAAAATAAATCTAATCAAATCAAATTTAGTCAAAGGAGATCAGTTTGAAATGTTGGTTTAGAGGATTTTTTATGCAACATGTGCCACATTCTTGCAATTGTTGTTGTTGTTGTTTGTTTGTTTGTGAAACAGGTGGAGGAGGAGTATGTGAACCCCCACTCTGTGGAGAGAGTCCCGATGGGGAAATGTCCTCTGAAGTGGGGACAGTCTCTGTACATCCTGGGAAACCTCCTGTCAGAGGTAAAATAATTATCTATTCTAAATAATAACAACACACTTAGGTAGATGGTTAAATGTTTAATCCTTTTATTTCCAGGATTATTCCGATTTGTTATTATAATTTTTTTATCTGTTTCTTTGTTTCAAAGCACAAGCAATACAGCAAACATTATTTTTTCAATTGAATGCAAAACATAGGATATTGATTAGTTGTGTTGTGTGACCTTATTATCCAACAAATCAAATTCTTGTGGATTTTGTGACTCTGGGTGCGTCTCACTTCGGTTATTTTTCATTTCCTCGCTCCTCGGGGCACCGGAAGTTGATTTGTCTGCGCCATCTTGAGTAGCGTCCCAGTGGCCTTATTTGTGGGGGAGTCGAGGAGTGATAACGGAGGAGCGATAATCGAGGAATTACCAGACCATCCTCCGGTGAAATCCTCATACACTCGCCCCGCCCCCTTACTGTGTATCGCTCACTGATTGGACGATGCCGCACATGCACTGATCTGGCTGCTGTCAGACATCAGCTGTGCGGCGTCATCACAAACGGACGTCGCTTCACGTGACGCTCCGGAGGAAACGACGTCCCATTGCTCTTAAAACTCATTTCCCTGCTTCTCGTGGTTTCCTTGCGTCTCTCCATGCTTCCCTGGTGGGAGGGACTAGTCGCAGGGAAACGACGCAAGTGAGGGACGCAAGGAATCCATTTAACCGAAGTGAGATGCAGCTTCTGACTTTTACCTCTTTCCCAATTTTTCAGGGATTCCTCGCCCCTGGAGAGATCGACCCTCTTAACCGACGTTTCTCCACCATCCCCAAACCTGACGTGGTGGTACAGGGTGAGATTACAGGACAAGTTTTTGACACCAGAATAGCGTTGGAGAATCCTAGTGAAGAGCTAATAGTGTTTTATCCATGTTTAAACCTCCTCTCTCTTGTCGTAGTGTCGATCCTGGCGGAGACGGAGGAGATTAAAGAGCTGCTGATGAAGAACGGCATCGAGGTGGAGACGGTCGCTGACATCTATCCCATCCACGTGCAGCCCTCCAGAGTCCTGAGCCACATCTACGCCCGACTCGGTACAACCTCAGAGGACATTTGAATCCTCAATAATCAAATAATCAAAATAAAAGGCCTCACCTCTGGCTGGAAGAGAACTCTCTGCTCCACAGCTTCTCTTGATAACTGGACTTAAAGGTCCCCTATTATACTGTTTTTCATCAATATATTACAGGTCTCAGATATATACAAAACATGTCTCTGTTTGGCTCCAAACACCAAACAGATCATTGCAGCATCCCATAATCCCCTCTGTTTCAGCCCTGTTTCAAAAGTGCTGATTCTGTGTCTGTTACTTTAGATGAAAATAAGGAGCCGTTCCCCACGCCCCTCTGAGAGATATTTGGTTAAAAAGAACTCAATGGTGCTCTAGGAGGAGATTTGGGTGATAAGGTGGGGGGGGGTTACCTTGGTTGGTGATTGGCTAATGGTTCCACAAGACAAAACATCGTTATGACATCATAAAGTGGCCAAAATCTGATCAGCTCATTTTCAGACAGGTTTTTATATAGATGGATCAGGACAAAAAGAGAGAGAATCTTTGTTCCTGAAACTTTCAGAATCTCTTTACACAGAGGGGACACATGTTGATGTAGAAGAGACATGAAGAAGAGGGGACACATGTTGATGTAGAAGAGACATGAGAAACTAACCCCCCCTGCTGTGTTCCAGGTCGTAACCCCAGGCTGGGTCTGACGGGGCGGCCCTACAGGAGGATAGGAGTGCTGGGAACCTCCAAATTCTACACCATCAGAAACACCATCTTCTCATTCACACCTCAGGTTAGCAAGACAACCTAAAAGTGATCAAAAAGCACTTTATAAAAGCAGAATATAGTATTTACAAGACTACCACTCCTCGTAAATGAATCAGAAGAGTTGCATTTAAGTGTTATTTGGTATTGAGTCATGAAAACCAGACAGATTTTGAAGTATTAAAGCCCAAATACTTAGAGTATCATTTTCCCTGTTTAACACATTCCCTCAAGATTCACTAATCCTGAAAATGTTGACTATATAGAAAATATAAACTCAAGTATCTCCGCTTCTGCCCCAAACCTCCAGTTCATCGACCACCAGCAGTTCTACTTGGCGTTGGACAACAAGATGATCGTGGAGATGTTGAGGACGGAGATCTCCTACCTGGCCTCCAGGTGGAGGATGACCGGACGACCCACCGTCACCTTCCCCATCTCACAGACCATGCTGAGTGAGGACACACACACACACACACACACACACACACACACACACACACACACACACACACACACACACACACACACACACACACACACACACACACACACACACACACACACACACTCACACTCACACTCACACTCACTCACCATGTATTGAAAAGGGCTGAAAATGTCTCGTTAACTAAACAAACCACCTGAAAAAGTGTTTCAAATGTGTTGAAGATGCTGCCCGTCCACTCTGACTATATGTCCCGTGACTATATAAGGCACAGGGTTGCTTTATCGAATGAGGAACATTTCAGAAATCTTGAATTATATGTGTGTGTGTGTGTGTTTTAGCTGAAGACCACACAGACCTGGACCCTACAGTCGTGGCTACTCTGAAGAAGCTGCAGGACGGATATTATGGAGGAGCAAGGTGACTTTTACTAGGGACTCCTTTTCATAATTGAACAATGGGCAAAGGAAATTTACAAACAAAATATACATAATATACATTGTCGAAGGCAAAGAAACATTTTAAATAAAAAAAAATGGATAAAGTATTTTTAGCACAAGAATAACTGGTCACCTATTATGCAAAATCCACTTGTTCATGTCTCTTCTACATCAACATGTGTCCCCTCTTCTCCATGTCTCTTCTACATCAACATGTGTCCCCTCTGTGGAAAGAGACTCTGAAAGTTTCAGGAACAAAGATTCTCTCTCTTTTTGTCCTGATCCATTTATATAAAAACCTGTCTGAAAATGAGCTGATCAGATTTTGGCCACTTTATGATGTCATAACGATGTTTTGTCTTGTGTAACCATTAGCCAATCAGCAACCAAGGTAACCCCCCCCCACCTTATCACCTGAATCTCCTCCTAGAGCACCATTGTGTTCTTTTTAACCAAATCTCTCTCAGAGGGGCGTGGGGAGGGGCTCCTTATTTTCATCTAAAGTAACAGACAGAGAATCAGCACTTTTGAAACAGGGCTGAAACAGAGGGGATTATGGGATGCTGCAATGATCTGTTTGGTGTTTGGAGCCAAACACTTCAGAGACATGTTCTGTATATATCTGAGACCTGTAATATATTGATGAAAAACAGTATAATAGGAGACCTTTAACTAATCAGAAGTTCTCACTTTTTGGTGGTGCCTATTAAAATGTTTTACATGTGGGTGGATATAGAAAAGTTAGGGTCATAAACCTCAAATTATATCATAAAATCCAAGCTATAGCCCATTTTAAATACAGGCAATGACACTAAAGTCTGAGTAGCATTATTGACATTTTTACTTATTTTCTTTCCAAGCTCTAAAACAATGTCATTATCAACATATAAGATGGTTTTCTTTAAAGGGGACCTGTCATGCAAAATGCACTTTCTGATGTCTTTTATACATCAACATGTGTCCCCGGTGTGTCGGGGAACTCACGCAGCGTCAGAAAATAAAACCCTCTCTCTTTTCCTCCGTACCCAAATCTCTAAAAACGGGGCTACAACGGAGCTGATCCAGATTTGCGTCCGATATGACGTAATATCTGAAATGTGGACCCACGGCCCTATCAGAAAGTTACCATCAGAAACAATGCCCGACTGTTTTGGACGTAATATGGTCGTTGTTTACATTAGCATCGCTAACACTCAGAGCTAACCTGTACTGGAGAGCATGTGTGTGAAGAAGCAGGAAATAAAAAGGAACTCACCTTGTGGTATAACCGGCAAGACAGAAAGCCTTTGAGCTCCATACTGTTTCAGAAAGAATCCTTGATAATCCATGATATGGCGTTTCATCACGGCAGTATTTAGTTTAGACAGTAGCTGCCGGGTCCCCGCATGAGCTCAGCCCCCTCCTTTTTTATTTTGTATCTATTTTTATATTTTTTTAAAGCTTTACACCCAAAATCAGCACTTTTGAAACAGGAAGTGAAATAGAGGGATATGAGGCATGGCTAGAATGGGTGATCTGTTTGGTATTTTGAGCAAAACACTTCATAGACATGTTTTTCATATTTGTATATATCTGAGACCTATGCTATTGCCTACAAATAGCATGATAGGTGACCTTTAACATATTTTGCGTCATTTAAAGAGTTTTCCATAAAATAACCCTTTTTTACTGATTTCTTCCTCCTCCTCCTCTTCCTCCTCCTCTTCCTCCTCCTACTCCTCTTCCTCCTCCTCTCCAGGATCCAGACGGGGAAGCTGTCGGAGTTCTTGACCACTTCCTGTTTCGCTCACCTGAGCTTCCTGGACGGTAAGGCTTCTGGCAGCATGGCTCGCCACGACGCAGCGAATGATGATGATGAGGAGGAGTGTGACGAAGATGGATACTTGCATGAGTTACATTATGACGATGGTAAGAAAAAAACAACAGATTGATGGATGGATGGGGAGGAAGGGTGACACCAACGGTGGAAAAAATTGAGTTTGAGTTTTTTCATCGTTGGTTTGACCTTTCCTGGTTTTATGTATTAATAAATACATACCCGGTCATACGCTGGAGTAGAATGGGAAGTAAAACCATTATTAATCTAATAAGACGATCAAAATACCTCATGAACTGCACATTTTGAAGCAAACTTTTGAAATGTGGAGCTACACGATTTTCCAAATTCTTTAAAATGGACCTAAAAACATGTTTATGGAAAATAGCCTACTATTGGAATTCATTATTTAATATTTTTGCAGCCTACTCATGTCTTCTAATTTGATTCCCTGTCATTTAAAGTGATCTCATTCAGCTAACCCCTTACTAAACAATCCAAAAATAATAATATATATTTGAATATGTCTGTGAATTATCTTACTTCAACATGACAAACATTAAGCCGTTGCAGAATCCCAATAATCCCTGATCGTATCCACATCCTCTTTGTGCTGTTCTGTGATGCCGTGTTTCTACACTCTGGTACAGCTGTGCTTTTCACTTTTTAAAACACTTTTAGAACCAGTTAATTTCTCTATTTCATATTAAAGTAAAAACCTGGTGGTAACCACAACTTTTACAATTGAAAAACCCCAAAAAGAACAAGTAGAGCTGAGCTACACCATGTGAGACCGTGCTGTGGAAATGCAGCATAACTGTTGGTTGCTGAATGTTTCTCAACCTTGAACCTTGAAAAATAAAAATCAAAAACAACTCAAAGTCATATGACAGTGGCAGTGACTGTATAAGGTTGAGAAATGGAGCTTTTCTTGCATTAAAAACAGTAAAAATAACAGGCTGTTAGGTGTTGTACCGAATCAATTCTCAACAGAAATTGGAAAGCAATAAAAACAATCTTAGTTCTGCATGTTTTACAGTTTTTTTTGCCTGACTCAATTTACCACACATGCTTGTTTCAAATAACTCGTCTAACAGCTGCTGTCTTTAAGTGAATGTCTACAGAAGAAGCTTCGCAAGCATTTTGATTGTGCATGATAAGCATCGTTGTTATCTTCACAGTTTAAAGGGTCAATTCCCCCCTGAAATCTGGGATAATGCTGGTTTTATTGTGTAACAGTGTTCAATATATATCAATATAACTCAACAGCAGCATGTCTTTACAACTGTTTTAACACGATTTAAACTTTTGTGGAATATAGCTTTTAAACTATATGTATGGCTAGGTAGACTAAGTATGCAATCATTTTGTTTTGGGTGAGTAACTAAGATGGTTCAGTTTAAATTATAGGGTTGTCTGAGTTTTTAAGGATGTGTGTGTACACTCGATAAAGGTGAGTTGAATCCATTGGTTTTTAAAACTGGATAATCCTTTTTCTTTTCATCTCTTATCGTTTCCCTCTGTATTTCCAACTCTCTGCTTAAACCTTTTTACCTTGTTGTCCTCGTCTCCAGAGGCTGACGACCTGGCTCAGTACCTGGACCACCTGTTGGCCCACTCTGCCCCCAAAAAGCCCACCAAGAAAGGGACAGGAGCTTTGGGGAAGTTCAAGGCTCTGGCGACTAAAACCAAGGACATGGTGTCTCTGATGAACAAAGCTCAGACCCTCAACGTGGAAAGTGAGCGGACAAACAAGCAAAACCATATCTATACAGTATTTCAGGTAGATTTTAAAGATATTAACGCTGTTTTTTTTGTCCAGATGTGAACATGTACCTGCCCAACAAGCTGTTCCGCTCAACTCAACCATCTCTAAACCTGAACCTCCCAGAATCCTCCTCACAACAGGAAACTCAGGTGTGTTTTTGTGCCCTTTTCTGTTTTCATTTACAGACCAATCACCCCTTTTTCCTCCAGTCCAACAGTACATTTTCCACCAATCATAGGCAAGGCAAGGCAAGTTTATTTACACAGCACCTTTCAACACTAGGTGCTTTACAAAATTAGAAACATATTATATAATGGCATTTAAAAACACTCATTTAAAAGCAAAGATAATAAAACATGAATAATAAAGGTACATGAATAAAAGTGACAGTGCAGTGTGAGATACACACATCTGAAATGTTGAGGTCTGACTCAATCATTGCTAACTTTTTAGCAGAAATCATTTTCTATGAACTCACGTGTTTCATGCTAAACGAACCCCCTTTGGAAAATTCTAATCTGCAACCTAATATTCCGAAAATTCTACGGATCCTGGCCACTTTTTTAAATTAATTTGCTCCCAGACATTCATGTGGCTTGCTAGTTTTGGACCCCATCTGTAGTCAAAAAGTCCCCACTTATAGAGCCTTAACGTCCCTCCTCTGTCCTCCAGGATGCAAAGGCCTCATCAGAGTGCGGTATCCCCAGAGACGCCAGCGGAGGAATCGACTACAACTCTTTGGTCCAGCTGCTGAGAGACACTCAGAGTCTGCAGGACCAGGCGGATATCCTCTACATCCTCTTCAAAGACAAGTGAGACGGCCAGCTTTATTGAGCTGTTTTCTAACCATCATATATATATATATATATATATATATATATATATATATATATATATATATATATATATATATATATATATATATATCCTTTATTTAACCAGGTAAAAGTCTCATTGAGATTAAAATCAATTTTTCAAGAGCGACCTGGCCAAGAGGGCAGCATGAACAAAGTTACAACAAATGAACACAAAACAATACAGGCAGAGGAATACAGCTGTAAAACACAAATGAAATGTCACATTAACCGGTCAATATGCAAAATAAAAGAAACTATTAAAAGGACTTCAATTATGGGATATACGAGAAATCCCATCGACCAATGGATTCTTGTTCTCTGTCCTTTAAGATGGACTTGAACTCCCCCATAGTGATCAAAGCTGACAGTTTCAGCTCGTTCTGTACATTATTCCAAGCAGAAGGGGCAGCATATAACTTGGGTAAGAAAGGGTAATAAAGTGGTGTTTTTGTGTGTGTTTTGACCCCAGGGGCATGGATTGGGACACCCAGCTGCACGGAAAAGGCTCCACAGTGAGGTCGCTTCTGTCTGACCTCTATGAGAAGGTGGGGGACCTCAAACTGTGGGGTCTCATCAGGATGATCTCTGGCATGCTGAAGAAGAAGGTGGAGGAGCTGGACTCGGTACGACACACACACACACACACACACACACCACACACACACACACACACACACACACACACACACACACACTGACAGTATTATAAAGTAAATAAGGTAGTTGAAACTAGCCGGACCAACATACATTCATTAGTATTTATCGTGTAATAAAGTACTTTTACTTTTCACACCTGACATTTTGCTGATATTACTTGTTTACTTTTTACACACACACATACACATACACACACACACACACACACACACACACACACTCTCTCTCTCTCTCTCTCTCTCTCTCTCTCTCTCTCTCTCTCTCTCTCTCTCTCTCTCTCTCTCTCTCTCTCTCTTCTCTCTCTCTCTCTCTCTCTCTCTCTCTCTCTCTCTCTCTCTCTCTCTCTCTCTCTCTCTCTCTCTCTCTCTCTCTCTCTCACACCACACACACACACGTGTTGAAATAAGTGGAAATAAGGTTTGGTATTAAGTAAAAAACACCTATTTTCTCTTCGTTTGTCAAATTATGTTTGATTTCTCTTGAGACAAAAAAGCACCACAATCCCCTGCCTCTCCTGCACATTTGGCCCCTGTCTCTTCTCTGATTGGCTGTCGTCTCCCTGTAGGCCTGCTCTGATTTGCTGGCCCACCAGAAGCACCTGACAGTGGGTCTCCCTCCGGAGCCCAGAGAGAAAACCATCACAGCTCCGATTCCTCCGGACCAGCTGGCAGCTCTCATCGACGAGGCCAGCGACAACAACATCAGCGTGGCCATCCTCACGCAGGTCAGACACACCCTGAACCACCATTATACACTTCAGTTATTATAATGATGTAAACAAATGTACCGCGTATCAGACCAGCGACAACAACATCAGCGTGGCCATCCTCACGCAGGTCATTCTCATCATTAGACCACCATTGTTTCATTCATTTAATCACAAACAGATACAAATAGTACAAGTAAAATCACAAGACCGAATGGAAATATGTGAAAACTGTGGTGGAAATTCTTAAGAGAAACTGATAAATGATTCATGGACAAAGTTTGTCTTTTGTTATATTTAATAAAGTAATAAAGAAAGTCAATATACACCATTTTACACTTCAATTATTCAAAGAGAGTTAAAAGTACAAGAGCAATCATAAGACAGAAGGATGTTAAATGGGACTACTTGATAAGTTATCCGAAGCTTTAAAAAAAGGGGTGCCAGACACTAAACACAAAGTATTTTAAGAACATTTGTGACCCGCTCTATGGAAATCAGTCGGAAGTCGCAAAGGCTCATTTCAAAATAAACGTGGATTTGTGTAAAAAAATTGTTTTTCGGGGTTCGGGTGTTTGGTTTGATTTTACATAAACAAAGTCTTGGCTTTCAGAATATGAAACTTTTATTTCCAAAATCACACGATAAATACATGTTTGAAGCTTGTGAAGGGAAGATGACAGCTCTCACTCGCCACACTGCTGTTCCGCAGCGCCGCTCCCCCTCCCTCCGCTGCCATTATGAATGTAAGGCGTATAGTAATCATAGATAACACGGCAGGGTCCGTTACAGTTTGTTTTCATCGCCTCCCACGCTGGGATTTGAAATCAGATGAAAACAAACTGCCACGGAACCTAATTTGAAATCAGAAGAAAACAAACTGTCACGGAACCTAATTTGAAATCAGATGAAAACAAACTGCCACGGAACCTAATTTGAAATCAGATGAAAACAAACTGCCACGGAACCTAATTTGAAATCAGATGAAAACAAACTGCCACGGAACCTAATTTGAAATCAGATGAAAACAAACTGTCACGGAACCTAATTTGAAATCAGATGAAAACAAACTGTCACGGAACCTGCCGTGACGGCAGGTTCCGTGACAGTTTGTTTTCATCTGATTTCAAATTAGGTTCCGTGACAACTAGGACTCTCCTCTTTCCAACTCAAAATGTGTCTTCGGGTCAATGCGACTGATTTCGATGGAGCATGTCACATATTACTAAGGCATCTAGAAGTGGATCAAGTTCATGTATTATACATAACAAGCTAAGAAACACCTAACTCTAACTAAATACCCTAAAAGAAAACTAACCCTAACTACTTAATTGTGCCAAATCATGTATTCTATCAGTCTAATCATCGGTTTGAAATAGGTAAGATAATTGTCATGTATTTCTGTTGTTTTCGTTTCGTTTGTGCTTTAGTTGTGTGTAAATATCCTGGTAAAAACGAAAAAGATGGAGCACTGTATAGATTAAACTTTAGAAGATTGTGCAAACAGCTGTTGTCTTAAGCTCTTATAAAAGGCAGGCAAAGATTAAGATACTTTTGTAGTGTTATCAATCAACATGTGGGAGTTTATCCTCCTCCCCTTTATCTCCCCCTCCCCCCCTCAGGAGATCATGGTGTACCTGGCGATGAGCATCAGGACTCAGCCCAGTCTGTTCAGCGAGATGTTCAGGCTCCGCATCGGACTCATCATCCAGGTGATGGCCACCGAACTCGCCCAGTCCCTCAACTGCACAGGTGAGATACTGAAGTGACTGTTATTTTGTATATATTGATTGTTGTGCTTTTATTTATGTCTTAGGTCGCATTCACACCAGCCTTTTATAGTCCGGTTGAATCGAACCCTGGTGCGTTTAGCCGCTTGGTGCGGTTCGTTTGGGTCGGTGTGAACGCAGTCCGAGACCTCTGAAGTGAACTAAACAACCGGACTCTGGTCCGCCTAAAAGAGGTGGTCTCGGACCGCTTGCTAGTGAACTCTGGAGCGGTTCATCGCTGGTGTGAACGCAGTCCGCACCAAAACATAGGAAGCGTAGTATTTACGAGTCACAAGAACGCAGATGTCTTCAAAATCGTTAGCGAATGAGTGAAGCAGAATGAAGTGTTGAACAGTGTAGTGTAAGTAAAAATGCTCCGTCAACTATACATAAAAGTCAGAGCCACCTGCCGTCGGTGAAACCCCCTCCTTACTGCAGAACGTCTCTCATTATGTGTTATAATGTTTTTTATCGCACGTTGTCTGATTATATAATCATATGCGCCGTCTGCTAGAGTCCATTGATATGCTCTCCAGATTAACAGCAGCATGAAAATAACCTGCCGATGCGCCATGGCGGAGGCTCCGGTAGAAATGCCGGGATTTGCGTTTTTACCCCCTTAATGTCTGACCAATTGTTGAACAGCATTTCCGAGCACATGACTTGTGTTTAAAGTTTATAGTCCGTTTGAGTTTTGCCGTGTGAACGCAAACCGAAGCTTCTGAAAAATGGAACAATGTAACAAACTGTCGTCTGGTGCGCAGCAGAGAAGAGGACTATTAGGTGTGAATGCGACCGTGTGTATATGTATAAATGTGTCTTTTGTTTGTAATATATTTTGTGTTGACATTTGGCAGCAAACAATTACACAGTGTTATTTCAAGACATAGTGAGTGTACATCTCAAGTTTGTCTGTCCGAAATGCCTACACAAAGATGAAATAAAAACAGTACGAACAATACGAACATTCGGGAGCGATCAGGACTTCACGGTAAAATCATACATTTGTAAAAATACAATCTGGCCTATGAGGTTTTACGAAATCAGTCCACTTTCTCCATCTGACACAAATAGTTCCAGTTTGTGATTGACAGATGATGTTATCCTCTCCATTTTGTAAATGTCCATAATAATATCCATCTATGCGTTTAAAGTTGGGCTATTTTTATACATATTTTTATATATATTTGTATTTGTGTATTCGGGATTGTGGGAAACGGTATTTCGATCTCTGTACACACAAACTGAAAGAGTGACAATAAAGTTGACTTTGACTTGACTTTGTAAGGGAGGAAGGAGAGGCAGAAAATATAAAACATTTTAAATACATATTGTTTTTTTCAAAGCAAGGTGTGAAATTTAAACAAAAAACGTGAAAAATATCCTGTCAAAAGTTCCCAAAAAGCTATGGTGACTTTTTAAACATTTGACTCACAGTCCATATGCCAAGATATTCAGTCTTCCGGCATAGCGTAGTTTAATAACTACTAGAAATATTCATAAATGTTTCTTTGAACTCTCTGCTCATAGCTTCTCTTGGATAACTGCACTTAAACTCACACTGTACATTTTACATGTATATTCAATTTGATAATTCATATTCCATTCCTCACACACTTTATGTATATATAATATCCTGTTGTTACTGTAAATAATGTGTAATTTCTACTTTTTTAATGCTATTTTATTTCAATTTGAGATTTGTACATTTTGGATTGTTTATTTCTAGTACTTTAATTTCTCTTATGTAACATTTTTAAGTATTCAGAAAAAGTGAGAATTTTGAGATTTTGAGAAAAAGTCAGAGTTGAGAAAAAGTCAGAATTTTGAGAAAAAAACAGGATTTTGAGAAAAAGTCAGAATTTTGAGAAAAAGTCAGAATTGAGAAAAAGTCAGAATTTTGAGACAAAATCAGAATTTTGAGATTTTGAGAAAAAGTCAACATTTTAAGAAAAAGTCAGAATTTTAAGAAAAAGTCAGAATTTTGAGAAAAAGTCAACATTTTAAGAAAAAGTCAGAATTTTGAGAAAAAGTCAACATTTTAAGAAAAAGTCAGAATTTTTAGATTTAGAGAGAATGTCAGAATTTTGAAATGTTGAGAAAAAGTCAACATTTTGAGAGAAAGTCAACATTTTGGGAAAAAGTCAACATTTTGAGAAAAAGTCAGAATTTTGAAATTTTGAGAAAAAGTCAGCATTTTGAGAAAAAGTCAGTACATGACAGGTTGTATGATTACCTACAATAACCGGTATTCCTCCATCTTGTGACTGTGTAACTCCCTCTCTTGTATATCAGCATGTGAAGGACACTGTTCAGGAACTAGTTGATGCTCTGTATGTGATGACTACTTCCATTCTTGAGAGGATCAGAAATACATGGATCCTGAGATTGAAGCTCAAGCCGGTGACGAGTGATATGTTTCTAACAGGGATCAATAAAGTACTTCTTATCTTCTCTTAATCTTCCTGCAGGAGAGGAGGCCACGGAGAGTCTGATGAGTCTCGGTCCGTCAGAGCTGAAGAACCTTCTCCATCACATCCTGAGCGGGAAAGAGTTCGGAGTGCAGCGCAGCGGTCAGTCCACCAATCACAATCCTGCTTACCCCTCACAGCCAATCAGATTCTTCTATTACCATTATTATAATAATAATAATAAAGCTTTAATTTTTTTTTTCTTAATTTATTTGGGGTCACATTATATTAAAAGTACAGTTTTGCAAATCATATATTTTTAGAGACCCGAAAATGAGAAATTAAATACCGTACAAAATTAGTCAAATAAAATAAAAACGAAAAAGTACACAGGGATTGTTTGAAATGACAAACATCTACACATGTACACATGTATCTACTTAAACACACACACACACATATATATATACACATATACAAGCACATACAAATACATACATATATACATAAATATATATATATATACAAACATGTACGTACACATACATACACAAAGCTTTATTTATATAGCACTTTTCATACAACACATGCAGCTCAAAGTGCTTTACAGTGGCTCAGCCAGTAGGGGCTTGGACTGAGCCGTAGGGTCGCCGGTTCAAGTCCCCGAACAGGTCCCAGTTCACCTCCTGGGCCCTGCCGTGGTGCCCTTGAGCAAGGCACCGGACAACCCCCCCGCCCCCCCCACTCCCTTTTGCTCCCCGGGCGCTGCCCACCGCTGCCCACTAGCTGCCCACTGCTCCTAGTACTAGACTCCTGGTGCTAGGATGGGTTAAAAGCAGAGAACACAGTCACTGCGTGTGCTGTGTGCTCTGCATGTGAGACCATTAAAGAGGGGTTTCATCCCTCCCTCCGATTCTATCTATTTATTTAAAATGACACATCACAAGTTAAAAATAAACAACAAGAAATTCCCCTCAGATTATTTGTTAAGAACTTTAAAAGGTACATGCAGCAACATATAACATTTTATCAGGTTAATAGACACAAGGAGGTAAAAGGTATGATAATACAAATACAATAAATAATGGTTTCTCACTGACAGATAAGACACAAGACACTATAAAACAAAGTGAACATATAGGTACAACATAAATAACAATAAAAAGATAATAGTAATAAATGTATTAATTTCTTTTTTTAACCCGCTCCACAGTGAGAGAGTTGGATGATGGCGTCAATCCTGCCATCTCCATCCATCACCTAGGCAACGTGGGAGCAACCAAGAGCGAGAGAGCGGGCATCAGCAAACTGAAGAGCGACATGAAGATGGTACGACCTGTTTCCACTTAGACATGGATTATATATTTTTTATATATATGTTAGAAACTAAACAAAATAAATAAATAATAATAATTATTATTATAACAAAGAGAATCAAAAATAAAAAAAACGTTCAAGGTATAAAAAAATAAAAATTCTCATAGTTTCTGTCATGTTCAAAAGGGGCAAGAAGAAGCTTAAAAAACTTCCGTATATAGTGTGGTAGTTGATAAATATACAGATTTTTTTTATGTTTGACACAATATTATTATATATGTATAGTCTATTATTTTTGAAAATGCCGATTTAAGCAACAAAAAAAAAATCCTTATTGAAAGAAAATAACAATAAAAGAGATGGATAGCGTCAGTCCTGCTATCTCCATCCATCACCTAGGCAACGTGGGAGCAACCAAGAGCGAGAGAGCGGGGATCAGCAAACTGAAGAGCGACATGAAGATGGTACGACCCGCTTCTCACTTAGACATTTGATTTGATTTGATTTCGAAATGTGTAAAACAATAATACAAAAAAAATTATAATAATAACGAAATGAAACATGAGAATTATTATACTATACAAACTTAAGCAGTGTCAAATTGATAAACTAAAATATTATTGACTCTAAATTGACATGGAATATATAGTGTGGTAGTCGATAAATTATTTTTTGACACAATAGTATTATATATGTATAGTCTATTATGCCGATTTAAGCAAAAAAATATATCCTTAATCCTTATTTTTTTTAAAGAATAATTGATGAATTGAATAAATAGTGTGGTGATAATTAGACAGACATTTATATTTTTTGCAACACATAACATTAAGTCATATGCTCTTTTAGGACTGCTGTAGTAGTTGCAACTTTAGGACAAGATATCAATAGCCGCTTTCACACCAAGTACTTTGCCGTACTTAGTTCCCAGCACTTAGTTCCCAGCACTTAGTTCCCAGCACTTAGTTCCCAGCACTTAGTTCCCAGCATTTAGTACCCCCATGGCACTAAGAGCCGATCGCGTTCACACCGGAATAAATCCCTGAGGGAAGATTACGCAAATGAAGCCTAGCTGACTGGTCACTACTTCCTTCTTCTGCTTTGGGTTTAATGGCAGGCCGCAAACAACTTCAGGCGTATACTGCCACCCGAAGTCCCCGGCTGGAAGTCCCACGGAGTTGGGGACTGGCTTCAGTCGAAGATGCTGGGACTCCCAGCAGCTTCTACTGAAGCCTTCGAGTAAATCGCCAGAACGCCGACACTCCTCCATCTCCACCGCTCCCATGTTTTTTTTTGTGTTGCCATAAGTTAGTCTCTCTCTGTTGGTGCGCGGGGCTAATGCTAATGCTAATAAAGCTAATGCAAGCAAATACAATGGCGGCTTCAAAAAACTTTTCCGAGTTTTACGGGGCGTGGTTTGCAATTCGCCCAGCCAATCAGAAATTGGTACTTTTTTCTCCCCAGGAAAGTCCCACCTCTCTAGCAGGCACTAAAAAGGGGGTAAAAGTTCTCTGAACTAAGTTCTCTTTTTGGTGTGAACGCAAAATTCCAGGAACTATCGGAACTAAACGGGTAAAAGTACTCCGTGTGAAAGCGCCTCTTATTGTAAGTAAAAGAGGTCCTGATTAAAGAAAAAAAAAAAACCTTTAAAATAAAATATTTAAGTGATTTGAAGTTACTTTGAAAACTATCAAGGTATTATCTCCAGTGTGTCTTTAAAAGTGAAGATTTGAATGATGATGATGAGTTTTGGGGTAAGAGATTAACGAAGATAGAGTCTTTTATTTGGAAAATATTCGTCTTGGCAATCTGACTTTTGTCTTTCCACAGCTGGAGCACAGGTTGTCTTTGGACCCCAGTCAGGTGATGGAGATGATTTTAGGTGTTAATCCACCTGGCTGACGCTCATACTGATTAAAAAAATATAATAATGGAACAATATAAATGGGTCAGCTGCATCGAAGGGAGAAATGTGGAAATAATTAAGAAAAACTGTTGCTAATTGTCGAGTTTTTTGTGGCAAATGTGCTTGTTTTTGCCCAAGAAATCATCAATTTGAGGAAATGAATCAATGAATTGTTGAGGTTTATTTCTTAAATCATGACAACAGCCTGGTTTCTATTGCAAGCGGAGCACAGGTTGTCCTTGGCAGAACCGTTTAAGGTGATTATCACATGAAGTAATATTAAATATGGCAGCATTATTTAGTAGTTTAAAGGTCACCTATCATGCTATTTGTAGGCCTTATTATAGGTCTCAGATATATCAAAATATATAAAAACATTTCTATGATGTGTTTTGCTCAAAATACAAACAGATCATGCATTTTAGACATCCCTCATACCCCTCTATTCCAGCCCTGTTAGAGAAACGCGGATTTTGGGTCCTTCGCTTAAAAAGGCGGAGCTAATGCCTGATCAGAATTCTACCGGAGATAAAGTTACATTCTGCTGTGATAAAACGCCATCCTGTTCTAACCACATCAAGGATTATTTCTGAAACAGTATGGAGCTCAAATGCTTTTTCTCTTGCGGGTTATATCACAAGGTGAGTTCCTTTTTTTATTTCCTGCTTTTTAAACACAAGTGCTCTCTCCAGTACATACTAGCTCTGAGACCCCATCTACACGGGAACGTTTGCGTTTACGCACCGTATGCGTTTTCAAAAAAGTCTTCCGTTCACACGCATTCGGCTCAATTAACGTGTCCGTTCACACGAGACCGCTGGAAACGCTGTAGTACATATGCCGGGCCTGTAAGTGGCGCTGCTGCCGCCACAAAATACACCAAAAGCAGCGAAGAAGACCCCGGAGCATGGTTGCCATGGTTGCCCTTCTGTTTATTCTCCGCGGTGGACGGCGTGTGCTCCTGCTGTAAATCTCTCCGGTAGTCCACCAGCAGATGAAAAACACCCACCTCTCCGCCTCTTCCAAGGGACGAGGGGACCGTGCGGCAGAGTTTCCGTTAACATTTTTTTTCGCCAGTCAACATGTCCGTTAAAGTTTAAATCTTCCGGACAAAATTAGAAAAGTGCCGGTCAGAGGTGGTCTTTGTTATTTATTGAGCTTTAAAACAAATTGATAACGACTCTATATAATAATATAAGAATAATAAACGGAGCCTCTCTTTTCCTCCCCCTCTTCTGACAGCCCAGCAGCTGATCTCTGAGCAGGAGACGTGGGGAGAGGGAGACGTGGGGAGAGGGAGGCGGGCTATTTCATCGTTATCAGAAAATGATCGTATAGAGGCATACAGACGGAGCCGTTGGACCCCTCAGAGCGTTCTGTTTGCAGATCTATCCACCTTGGGACCCGTTATCGTTTGCGGGGTCCGTTTCTATCGTTTTGTTACGGCCTCGTGTAAACGAAAGGGCTATACGCAAGAGAAACTATGCGGATACAACCCGTTTCGTCCTCGTGTAAACGGGGTCTGAGTGTTAGCGAGGCTTGCTAATGTAAACACAGACGAAATTACATCCAAAACACGTCAGGCATTGTTTCTGATAGCAACTCTCTGTGGGTCCGCCATCTGAAATTACGTCATATCGGACGCAAATCTGTATCCGCTCGTTGTACCCCCGTTTTTAAAAGATGTGGGTACGGAGGAAAAGAGAGAGGGTTTTATTTTCTGACGCTGCGTGAGTTCCCCGACACACCGGGGACACATATTTATGTATAAAATACATCTTTTTGCATGATAGGAGACCTTTAATCTCTCTATTTTACTTTTTAAAGACATCAGTTATTTAAACATTATGTTAAATACTCTAAGTGTAAATGTGATTCAGGAACATAGAAGATTTATTGGACAGTTTTAAGGTGATGGTATACATAACTTAGTATAAGAATTTACATGAGAAATATTGTTATGTAAACGGTTCAATAGATACTGTTCTTGGTTTTAGGTAAATCATGTTTTTCGGACGTTTGTAACGCAGAGTGGATTTTTTTCCATTTCAGCTCGACCCGTCACTCTCCTTCTCTCGCAAGGTGACACCAGTATCGATTTATTTGGATTTTAATTCTTGTGAAACTAAAAGTTATGCAGCAGATCATACGAACCATTAACACTACGCTACTTTGTGGATATTAAGGGCTGCAACTTTAATATTGTTGGATAATTATTATTAATTGTAAGTGGAGCTGCAACTGATGATTGTTTTCATAATCTGACTTTTATTTTATTTTAAATGAGACTAAGAAATAGTCACAAATGGTGTTTTCTGCAGCCAATACGTAAATACAAAACAATATATATTTAATGTATTTATTATAATTTTCTGTTGATAAAGTAATTGGTTTATTGGCTTTTTTTCTTTTGGCTGTAATAATAATGTATTCATTTAAATATTTGTATTTATTTATTGGAATTTACTTGTGTTTGAGAATGTTACACTAGTTGACTCCAAAGTGTATTTATACCAACAACAAAAAACACACTAGTGCTTTTTTAATTGCTGTTTCAAGATGATGGAGTTTATTTTTCACTCGTGTGCTGAGTTTTTATTTTTTTGCCAAACGTGACGCTTATTGAAAGTTCATTTGTTAATTTACCCATCATCCCTTGTTTTTTCTAACCTCATTTTAATCATTTCCCATCCTCCATGCATGCTTTAATTTAGCAAAGCAGGAAGCAGGAGTCCGCTGGCTGTGCGGTTGTGTTGTTGTCATCATCACTATTGTTGTTGTTTTCACTCATCAATGTTTTGTGTTCTACATTTCAATGCATCTTTTTGTTTCTTTCCCCTCCTTTTTGTTTCTTTCCCCTCCTTTTTGTTTCTTTTATTCATCTCAGGGAATGCGATCTCAGTCAATGGACATAGAACACTTTGAATCTGGGGTAAACATTTGTCTATTTATCAGATATTTTAAAGTCGTCTCTGCCTTATTACCTCATGCAGCCAACATCATTATTGTGGATTTGTGCGTTTAAAAACAGGAAGAGGGCGCCGTTCTCCCACAATAATCTTTAAGATCTTTAAATAACTTTTTATTTGTTGTCGTGTCTCTGATCAGAGGTACAGGCTGCCCTCCATTGAATCCCTGGACATTCCGGAATGCATACCGGTTGCCAAGGATACCAGGCACGGCCAATGGCTGCGCAGGAGGCGTCTGGACGGAGCGCTGAACCGAGTGCCCGTCGGATTCTACCAGAAAGTCTGGAGGATCCTGCAGAAAGTGAGCTTTAAACATTATTTCTTATTTGTTTTTAGGTCTGATTCGACCCATTGGCTCATCCTATACATTTCATTGTTGTGTTAACCTTAGTTTTGCCCTATTAAATAATGCAAAAGCATAGCAGATCACAAATGTATTTGAAGCCTCCACCTACATTTTTTTACATATCAACATGTTATAGAGAACACAAGATAAATATATTAAAAGAGAATGCTAATTCAATAGGGATGGCAAACTACTAGAACAACATATTATAAAAACTACAATAAAATAACTATTAAATATGAAAAAAGGGAAATGTAATTGTGAAAAGTGTGCGAGTCATAGCCTTTGAGGTGTTTTTTGTAGCATTTTATAGAGGAACAGTGTCATGTGGGATTGATATAGTGAAAACTTTTTCTACATAAGTTAATAACCTTAACAAAACATTGTCTTCTAGTGCCACGGTTTGTCCATAGAGGGCTTTGTCCTTCCTTCTTCGACCACCAGAGAGGTAAGAGATCCACATGAAAACTCTCCACAAAAAACAACACGATGACGACTTAATTATTGTGTTTCTTCTTACATGTTTTCTACTCTGATGCTACATCCATACCCCCTTACCCACAGCTGATATTTAGCATGTAAGCATCTTTGTCTTTTCTTTCTCTTCTGACCTCCTTCCTCCAGATGACACCAGGAGAGATCAAGTTCTCGGTGCACGTGGAGACGGTGTTGAACCGCGTCCCTCAGCCTGAGTACCGGCAGCTGCTGGTGGAGGCCATCTTGGTTCTCACCATGCTGGCCGACGTGGAAATCCCCAGCATCGGATCCATCATCCACGTGGAGAAGATCGTGCACCTGGCCAACGACATGTTCTACAAGGATCAGGTGAGCGGGACGTCAACACCACATACATCCAGTGTATCTTATCAAGATTCAAGGCTTTTATTGTATTATTATTATATTATATACATGTCAATAGAATATGGATATGTACAAGAACAGAGTATGAAATTAAATAATGTACATTAAGACAATTTACAGTGTAGTTATGTCAATGAAAATCTTAGGTCACAGGCTCCTCCGACACAATAAAACAGATAAAATAGTGCAAGTAAATACAAATAAAATAGAAAAGCACACGACGAATAAGTAAACAAACACTGAAATAATAGGAAAAAAAGGCAGAGTTGGAGAGGAGCCAAAGACACGGCGCCATTATGCTGAAGGAGATAGGAAAGGAAGGCTTTGAAACTCCTTTCCTTACAATCTAAGATGTTTTAACAGCTTATCGTGGCTGCCACTTGAACCAACCAGAACTCTCAGGTCTTCTGGGACGGCTGAAGAAGCAGCGTTTAGTTATTATGCTCCAAATATCTGCAATAAACTCCCTAAAACGTGCATGTCCGCTGCAACTCGTACTATTTTTAAATCCAGGCTGAAGGCTTTTGATTGAACTATTCATATCTTACACTGCACTGTAACTTTTATTGTTGTATTTATATCTATCTTACTCTATATTAGCTTGTTTTATGTTCATTTTATTCTCTTTGCTTTTAAATTACTGTTTTTACTTGCCATTTTATAATGTGATTCCGCTGCACTATGTCTAAGGCCCCGGCCACACGAGGCCGACATGGAAACGCAGAAAACGATAACGATAACGGGTCCCAAGGTGGGTAGATCTGCTAACGAAGCGCTCTGGGGGTCAAACGGCTCCGTGTTTACGCCTATACGATCATTTCCTGATAACGATGAAGCAATAGCCCCGCCTCGCCCACCTCTCCTGCTCAGAGATCAGCTGCTGGGCTCTCAGAAGAGGGGGAGGAAAAGAAAGGCTCCGTTTTTTATTCTTATATTATTAGTCGTTATCAATTTGTTTTAAAGCTCAATAAATAACAAAGACCACCTCTGACCGGCACTTTTCTAATTTTGTCCGGAAGATTTAAACTTTAACGGACATGTTGACCGGCGAAACAAAATCTAACTGAAACTCTGCTGCACGGTCCCCTCGTCCCTTGGAAGAGGCGGAGAGGTGGGTGTTTTTCATCTGCTGGTGGCAAACCGGAGAGATATACAGCAGGAGCAAACGCTCGCCTCGGGGAGGGAGAAAGAGAGCCAGAGCGTCCACAGCGGAGAATGAACAGAAGGGCAACCATGGCAACCATGCGTGGGAAGTCTTCTTCGCTGCTTTTGTGGCAGACTACAGCGCCACTTACAGGCACGGCATATGTACTACAGCGTCTCCAGCGCTTTCGAGCGGTCTCATGTGAACGGACACGTTTCTGGTGCCTATTGCGTGCGGACGGAAGACTTTTTTGATATCGATTTCGGTCCGTTTGCGTTATCGTCCTCGTGTGGCTCCAGCCTTAATGCTGTTAATGTTTGCCTTGCCTTGCCACTTATGTACCCAAGGGTCATTTCCCTCAGTTAGGAGCCTTTTCGACCATAAAAGACTATTCAACGCAACCCACTAAAGACAGGATGTTGTTCTTTCCTCTTCCTGCAGAAGGACCTGGGAGCAGAGGAGCACATCCTGGAGCGAGACCCGTCCACAGGAGTGTGCCGGCTGCTGTACGACAGCGCCCCCAGTGGTCGTTTCGGCAGCATGACCTACCTCACCAAGGCCGTGGCGGTGTACGTTCAGGACTTCCTGCCCAGCGGATCCTGTGCAGTGCAGTGAGAGAGCACATGAAACCTGAAACCTGAAAAAGGCTGAAACCACTTAGTAGAAAACGCTGCTAAAGCCACTATTTGCAGCATTTTTTTACATTCAAGGAAATAACAGGACATGAATAGAATCTGCTGTATATTGTCATTATGTGTGTTAGTGCAGAGTGTAAGCAAATCATATCAAACTTTAACAACAGACAGACACGAATTGTGATGTATGCTTTTAGATAAAACATGTTTTTGTCGAACGGCATGGACACAGGGTCATCATGCAAAGTCTTGAGTGTTTCCTTATCCTCTGAGCACAGGTCACTACAAAAAAACGGTCAAATGCTCAGAAATGACCTGAAACACTGCAGGCACTGGAGCAATAATACACATTTGGTGCTTAAGTGAAGAGTTACTGCAGCAGGACAGAGTAATACAGAATAAAATATAAATTCTATGTTCCTTTTAAGAAAGAAACATATCTTTTGTTGATATATTTTACCGCCAAACTGAAAAACGAATAATTTCCGTCCATTTCTAATGTCGTGATGACTGATGTAAGAACTTGTTTACGGGAAAATAGTTAATTATATTTGTTTGATCATGTGATTTGAAAGTGACAATCACATTTAATCTTCTGTACAGCTATTTAACCACGACTACCTTCAAATAACTTCAGAGACTCAGAAACAAACGTTTGTTCTCATATATGTTGACTTTGAAACTTAAAAATGTTTCCCAAAGTGAAAATAATTATTCTAATTGATCCTAATTTATTACCACATGTATGTTACTTTACCTCTAATCCTACATGCTGTGTAAAATAATGACAAATATTACATAATCTATCTGCTATTTATCTGCTAAAAATAGATGTCAGCTGTGTCTTAAAGAGTTTGTTTGGGAGACTTATTAAATGCCTTAAGATTTGTGCACTTGTAAAAGTGTGTGTGTGTGTGTGTGTGTGTGTGTGTGTGTGTGTGTGTGTGTGTGTGTGTGTGTGTGTTCAACTATGCAAAAATAGCAGACAGGCATGAATTAGTCATTTTAGTTAAAAGAAGGGAAATGCCTTAATGTACTGATCTCATCGGCTAAACTGTTATTTTGTTTTGAGTTTTATTTTTGTTTAATTGTAATAAAACGTATAGCAATCCACCCATATTTCACATTTTATGGTTTTCTTCACAAAGTTTAAAGGATTTGGTGTTAAGTAGATTGAGAAGAGTAATTTCTGTGGTTCATTTTACAATTATAAGCTGATTGATCAGTTTTTGTTGTCAATATTAGAAGATTTTAGCACCACACTCCATGTGAACTACAACGATCATGGCAGAATGAGTCACTTCTCTCCAAGTGTTAAAGTCTAAAAAATAAGCATTTATTTCTGTTACTGTACTAGGAAACAGTACCCACTGAACTGTTGGATGTGTTTCTTGTTTTTGGATCTAATTCTGTAATAAAACTAAGACAACACCTTTTTTTTCTGAGCCTTTTCTTCAACTATCAATAAAAGGTTCACCTAGCAGCTTTCACCTTTTAAATTAGTTGGACATCCTCTCTATTTCTCGGTTTTCCGACCACCTTCAGTGGGATCACAAGATCACAAGGTCTTCATCAGTTGGGAAGATATAGATGCTAATAATGGAGATGGATCAGTTTACACTTTCATGACTTTGTTGTCTTAAAGATGAGTGAAAGTGGTGGAAATCTCCTGAAAAAAGCTAAAAGGTTGACTTTGAGTTTAAGCGTTTTTGTCCTAAGTCGACAATTAACCTTGTATGTGTAATTACTTCATGTTCGTTTAACTTAAAGTGGACCTATCATGCTATTTCTAGGCAATAACATAGGTCTCGGATATATAAAAAAGTATAAAAAACATGTCTATGAAGTGTTTTGCTCAAAATACCAAACAGATCACCCATTCTAGCCATGCCTCATATCCCTCTATTTCACTTCCTGTTTCAAAAGTGCTTTTTTTTATCAAAAAGAGGGGCGGAGCTTATGCAGGAGATTCTACCGGGAGATACTGCCGTGATGAAACGCCATATCATGGATTATCAAGGATTATTTCTGAAACAGTATGGAGCTCAAAGGCTTTCTCTCTTGCCGGTTATACCACAAGGTGAGTTCCTTTTTATTTCCTGCTAGCGATGCTAATGTAAACACCGACCATATTACGTCCAAAACAGTCGGGCATTGTTTCTGATAGCAACGTTTCTGATAGGGCCGTGGGCATGGGCGTAATTTCCACTGGGGACAGGGGGGACATGTCCCCCCCACTTTTCAAAATCCATTTTGTGTCCCCCCCACTTTTTAAATGTGTTTATTATTTATTTTTTTACGCAAGCGGTCATCGTCACGGAGGAGCGTCTGTGTGTGTGTGGCACGAGCACATCATGTGAGAGAGATAGAAAGAGAGAGAGACAGAGAGAGAGAGACATAGAGAGTTACGGGGGTTGTTGTTAGCATTTGGTGCTAGCTCGGAGCTAACGGAGATTAGTAGCTGTTTCAACAATAAGGAGAGGGAGAGCTCTTTCCTGTCGGACTTGTTAGCATCTAGTGCTAGCTCGGAGCTAACGGAGATTTTAAGCTGTTTCAACAATAAGGAGAGGGAGAGTCCTCTCCTGCTGGGACGAGAGAGATAACGTCAGCTCAGGGAGGTAAAGGACTCTGAGTGATTAGATTGTAAACTTTAGTCTAAGTTATCTCAGTGGGTCTCAAATGGTTTGGTCATCTATGTAAACAAATATTTCCATCTATGTAATATTAGTTGTATATAAAATAAGTTAAGAAATCCTTCCAATGTGTACTATAGGTCAGTACAAAAATTAAAAACACAGTGTGAAAGGGGAGTGATTAGTCAAATATGCATAAATAAAAAGAAAGAATGCAGACTAGGTAAGATAAAGATAGGAGAGAGGAGTTGATCAATGATTTGTTATTGGTTGTGAGCATATTCTAATGTTTTTTTGATTATTGAAATATATACAGTTCTGTTTCATTTGAGTGTTGAGAGCTGTATCCATAAATCTCTTAATGTTGCCCTCAAATTGCACCAGATTGATGCATTCAACTTCAATTTAGAGAAAAAAATCTTCCCGGGGTGCATGCCCCCGGACCCCCTAGAGGATATGAGGTCTTAACAAATAAAACAGGTTCACATGGATAGGATACTAGATAAGTGTGCACACTCATTATATACACTACACATTTTTCTTGGATTTGTTAACACCATAGTCCCTAATATATTTGTAGAAAGGCAGGAAATGGAATTAAATTGAGAAAATGTTTCATTGCGGAGGACCCCTGTTTTGTGTCCCCCCCACTTCTCAAACCAAAGTTACACCCTTGGTTACATTACTTCGTTACAGCAAAAAGTAATATATTACTGTATCTCCGTTACTTTTGTAATGCGTTACACCCAACACTGGTCCCAAGGGAAATACTGGAAACAAGGTTCCCTCCCAACTGAGACCTATTTTCCATGACAACCTGCACAACTAAACAAGTAGCTTAATGCTTATTGATTGAAAAAATAAATAGAAAATAAACGAATAAACAACCAGAATTAACTCCACAATGCTTCACGGTGGGAACCAGTGTCTGGTAGACCATTGTCTTCCCAAACTTTTAGTAGGAAACTTAATTTGTTATAAGCTTAGAAAATAGTATATATATTCAAATAATTGAACATTTACTCAACTATAACAACTGTTTATTTATGACCTAATGACAATTATAGAAACACTTGATTGTTCAACTTTTCACATATCGGGAACTGAGAAACTCAGGTTCCCATTATTAATGACTAAAAAATACCATTTCTAACTGCGGACAAGATGAATTATTAAAAAGGGAAAGACACATGAGCATGTTGAAGCACTTCCAAAAAGCCTTCATAAGGATGCCATGTCAGAAAGTAGCTAGTAAGAAAAAAGGTCTGCTGGCAAACTCAAACAAAAAATATTGTGTTTTGTGTTAATGCTTGTGGACTCAAAGGACAGAGTCCCTGCTTAGTGATGCCCTCCATCAGAGTGTAGTGGCTCTCATCCACCACCTGAGGGCGCAGCAGAACAAACTATATCAGACAGAGAATTTCAGTTGTGAGTTGATGAAGAGAAGAACATTTAAACCTGGAGATGATCATTGACCTCCATGAAAGCAGAATAATTCATACTTGATCAATTGTTTTAGTTGAATGTTTAGGCAAAGCTTGACTCTTGCAGAATTGTGTCAGTACTTGTGGGTAGATGGAGGCAGACTTAATGCATCTGCAACTGAACACTAAGTCTGTTCTTTCAAGGACAAAGCTTGCAAACAATTTACTTAAAGTTTTGGATATGGCAAAAATGTTGATTTTATTCAATACTTCCTTGTGCAAAGTGATTCAAAAAGCAGTACATTTAAAAACGTTACGTTTGGAGGCAGAGCAGAGTGGACATTTGAATTAGTTTTTGGTTGTTTAAATCATATAAATACATCTCGTTCTAACCGACATCTTTATCATCAAGGCTAACTCAGAGCTGCTTTACTACTCAATTAATTATTATTTTAAAAATAATTTTAAATGAATCTTTGAACTTATGTAACATTTCTAAATTGTGTAATATACTGTCTCAAATGTTTAAAATATGGATGTCATTTAAATACACATCAAGCAATTGATTGCTGACAGCTCATTCCATGTATTTGTTCATGTATCCAATAAGTACTTTAATTTAAAATATGATAACATAGTTTAGAAATGTGTCTTTTGGTAGTCTGATATATTTCAGGTGATTCTGTATGAAGTGTCTCCGTGCTGATTTGCATGAGAGGCTTCTTAAAGGGAAGTGAAACAATGTGTGAGTGAGAGACTGATGGAGCAGAACCAACATCTGACAGAAACTCCTTAAAGGCTGCAACATGGACTCCAGGATACTCTGCAAGTTCTACAGGTGCACCATAGAGAGGATCCTGACCTTCTACAGGTGCACCATAGAGAGGATCCTGACCTTCTACAGGTGCACCATAGAGAGGATCCTGACCTTCTACAGGTGCACCATAGAGAGGATCCTGACCTTCTACAGGTGCACCATAGAGGATCCTGACCTTCTACAGGTGCACCATAGAGAGGATCCTGACCTTCTACAGGTGCACCATAGAGAGATCCTGACCTTCTACAGGTGCACCATAGAGAGGATCCTGACCTTCTACAGGTGCACCATAGAGAGCATCCTGACCTTCTACAGGTGCACCATAGAGAATCCTAACCTTCTACAGGTGCACCATAGAGAGGATCCTGACCTTCTACAGGTGCACCATAGAGAGGATCCTGACCTTCTACAGGTGCACCATAGAGAGGATCCTGACCTTCTACAGGTGCACCATAGAGAGCATCCTGACCTTCTACAGGTGCACCATAGAGAGGATCCTGACCTTCTACAGGTGCACCATAGAGAGGATCCTGACTGGCTGCATCACGGCCTGGTACGGCAGCTGCACCGCCCTCAACCATAAGACTCTACAGAGGCTGGTGAAAACTGCAGAGAACATCACCAGGACGGAGCTGCCATCCATGGAGGACCTTTACTCCCAGCGGCTCAGGAAGAAAGCCCTCCGGATTACAAAAGACCCCCATCACCCCAGCCACAAACTGTTCTGTCTCCTGCCGTCTGGCAGGCGGTACCGCAGCATCCGGACTAAAACCACCTGACTCAGGGACAGTTTCATCACACAGGCCATAAGACTGTTAAACACCTGAGCTTGCACTATTTGAATTTGTAGTATTGTTTTTTAAATGTATTTTTGTATGTCTTGTAACTGCACTGTTGAGGAACCTGCGATCTAAGTTTTTCATACATTACATAATTACATCACAGTTGTATATATATTATGACAATAAACTTTGCAGCTTGGATTTTGAAAAAATATAATGAAATGATAACTGTAAGCATTGTGGTCTCTAAATGTATTTTTATTGATGTGACATACTCACACAAGCTGAAATGTAGCGCCTTAAGTTTTAATGGAAACTAAACTGTGTGAATTGAATATGAATCAACTAACTCATTTATGAGAAGGTTAGGAATTGTGTTTAATATCCTCTTTCAACAGGATTACCATAAAAACTTATTATAGTGTATTTCATTTATATACAGACTTCATTGTTAGTCGACTTGCAAATAAAAATGTATTCTCATTTATAACTATTTTTCTATTAAGTATAAAGTGAATGGTGTTTTTTTTTTATACTGGTGTGTGTGTGTGTGTGTGTGTGTGAGGGTGTGTGTGTGTGTGTGTGTGTGTGTGTGTGTGTGTGTGTGCTCAGTGAAGTGTATCAGTCTCTGCAGTAGCTTCCAGCTGCAGCAGTCAGTTCAGTTCCTGTTCAGTCTGACTGAGGGAGGTTTTTGTACGACGCTTTTTCACTGTGTGAACACAGCCTGACTGTTGGGGTAATGATAACTCTGACAGTAGTAAACTGATGCGTCATCAGTCTGGACTCCACTGATGGTCAGAGTGAAGTCAGAGTTTGATCCACTGCCTGTAAAACGGTCTGAAATCCCTGATTCTCGAGTGCTAGCATAGTAAATGAGCAGTTTAGGAGTTCCTCCATCTCTCTGTTGGTACCAGGCTAAACAGTGTTTGCCTTGATATACATAAACATTCTGACTGGTCCTACATGTGATGGAGACGGAGCGTCCCGGAGCAGAGCTCACTGCTCCAGACTGAGTCACTGTGACCTGGCCTCTGGACTCTGAGGATACAGAGACAAAGACATAAAGCAGCGTCATGGTTTTGTCCGCTTCATTTCAGAGGGACGGATGTTCACAGAGGAGAGGAGTTTGATTCTCTGGACTTTACCTGTGAAGCAGCAGCAGAGGAGAGTCCAGATGAGGACGCAGATCAAAGTCATGTTCTTGATGAGGAGGATTCCTGTGGCTTCTGTTGTCATGAAGGACAGCTGTCAGTCATCCAGTGTTCAACTCTCAGGACTATAAAGTGTCCCAGAGCACTGGAGCATGGTGCTGCTGATGCAAAGTGTCTCTCTATGGAAATGCTCTGACTGACTCCAACAGGGACCTGGATTATTGATCACCAAGAAGAAGATAAAGAAGATGGACCTCCCCTGGGGGAACATTCAGTTTCCACTCTGTTTTCTTTATACACACACCTTACAAGTACATAGGTGCACAGGAGCATGTGCCAGGGAGCACTTGGGGGTTCGGTGCCCTGCTCAAGGGCACTGCCGCCCGGAATGGGTCAGGGCTCACTTGTTCTTTCCAAAGAATATTAAAACTGTCCTATAATTCACTCCCACTCGAATCAATGCTCTCTTCCTCCACAACAATCTAAAATAAAGCTTTATCAAATGACAATGATTTACATTTTGCCCGATTGATTAGAGAGTTTTTCTTAAGAAATAACGTCATTACATGTACTTCATTCAATATGAGTATTTTGCTTTTTAAATGTACAACAGCTCATAAAAAAGATTCAATACTTCTCCATAGTTTGTGAATCTGTTTCAAACATTTGAAGCAGTTATTATATAAACTGGGTAAACCGTGGATGTGTTTGGTGAGTTTGTTTGTGTCAAAGTCAGAGAGCCGTGTCTCTCTACAGTGAGAGGTTTTTGTACGGCGGCTCAATGACTTTGTATCACTGTGGTACACGTTCGGTGGAGGAACCAGACTGGATGTTGGAAGTAAGTCAAATGTTAATTTATAAGAACAATTTCTCTTTGTTGTACTTTTTATTCAGCTTACTAGGAGAAATAGTTGCCTCTCCATGTTATTGTATACATACTTTTATAAATATGTTGAACTAAGAGGCTAACTTTACTCCAGCAAAAGACGTTTAAATGTTTTTATGAGTTAAACATTGAACAGAGAATAAATCATTATTTCCACCTTTAATGGTGAAGTAGCATCTTGAGGGCTGGTAGGTTTAGTTCAGTGAGTCAAAGTCAGAGAGCCGTGTCTCTCTACAGTGAGAGGTTTTTGTACGGCGGCTCAATGACTTTGTATCACTGTGGTTGACTTTTGGTGGAGGAACCAGACTGGATGTTGGAAGTAAGTTTCTGCACAAAAACTAAATATGATGTTGTTTAGAGACGTTTTAATTCTGTGTTAGAATGTTTGAGAGATAGATTTATTATTTTAATTGTATGTTTAGATAGTATTAGTATTCATGTCTTTATTTCTCTTCATCATTGAGCCTAAGTCGGAGCAGCTTTTCCTGAAATGTCTTTATACATTCCCAACATGCTGTCATTTAAACAGCTTCAAATGTGAAATGATGAAACTGCTAATGTTTCATTCACTTATTCTTCATTTTTCTGTTTTCTGTTTTCAAATAAATTACGAATACAGTTTTTAAATACGGTTGAACAGAGTAAAGATAACGATGGATATTTAAAAAATGTGTTGAATTCTTTCAGACATTATTTTAAAGTTTGTAAAACTGGGTAATTATTGAGATTCACATTAAGCACAATTGATTGTTTTTCCCGTATTTGTTCATTTATCCACTAAATAATTTAATTATGGTTTGTAGAGTTCAGGTTTTGGATGATTTAGACCACAACTATTTAAAATGTGTCCTAATGTTGTACTTTATTTCCAGTGTAGTCTGACATATTTCAGGTGATTCTGTATGAAGTGTCTCCGTGCTGATTTGCATGAGAGGCTTCTTAAAGGGAAGTGAAACAATGTGTGAGTGAGAGACTGATGGAGCAGAACCAACATCTGACAGAAACTCCTTAAAGGAGAAACGCTCTCACAGTAAAGGTGTCCCAGTGTCTGCTGGTTGATGACAGCTGTGTGCTCCCTGTCCTCTAATCTGATTGGTGTCTCCTAGGTGATGTCCGTCCCACCCTGACGGTGCTCCCCCTCCACAGAAGAGCTGCAGCAGGGGAAGGCCACGCTCATGTGCCTGGCCAACAAGGGCTTCCCCTCAGACTGGAGTCTGGCCTGGAAGGTGGACGGCAGCAGCAGCAGCAGCTGGGAGGAGAGCAGGAGCCCCGGGGTGCTGGAGAAGGACGCCCACTACAGCTGGAGCAGCACCCTGAGGCTCTCTGCAGATCAGTGGAGGAAGGTGGTCTCTGTGACCTGTGAGGCCACCCAGGGCTCCCAGACTCCGCTCTCAGAGACACTGAGGAGAGACCAGTGTTCCCAGTCCTGAGCTGACTCACTGGGACTCTGCTTTCTCTCTCACACTGCTCTCAGTCTGCTCTCTGGCTCTCAGGACATGTTTCAACATCAACCTGTTTTTGCTTGTGTCGATGGTTTCAACATTTTAAAATAATAAAGATTAATGTGTGTATTATAAAAGTGACATGTCTTCTGATTACATTTCTGTGAGATATTATATATCAAAGTAACCTTATTCACATTCATTCACAAAAGTCAAAACATTACCAAGTCAATATTTCCCATATTACTTTTCAATGATCTTTGGGTTTGGTTATACTTCTGGAATCATTCTAGTTTTATCTTTGTTAATACAAATGGGTTCCACTAAATATAGTATGAACATCATGGTAAACCACAAAGCTCTCTCTTATCACTAATGTTTAAGTACATCCATGTGTGATTTTCATGTGTTGTTAAACTTTAATCTTACAACATATGAATCAAATATTCTACTTAAAATATTTTCAGGACCAGAAATAAAAGCAGGGTGTCATCTGCTGAAGTCATATAACATCAATCTAAATTAAGATGACCTTAAATATTATTGAATGGACACAGTACAACTGCGGAATTATTAAATGAAAAGATTTTTCGCTGATTGAATTAAAACTGATATTATATGAAAACAAAGACTATTTATCACCTTAGCTGTGTCAATGCATTTTATAAGAATGAAATGGCTCATATGTTTCAGCGTCACATATAACAGTAGATCTTGATTATTTGCATAGATATATTTGAAAATCATTGGTGTAGAAGATGCTTTCACAGTGGTGTTACTCTGAGAAGAGGCTTGAGACTCTGATCTTTCTTCCTAAAGCTTTAGTATTTCAGTTTTCAGATGCTTTTGGTTCATCATCTTCGATCCGGATCATACGAGTCCTTTGAGTCATATGAGTCACCAAGAGCGTAGAAATCCTACCGGTGAAACAGGAGCACATAGTCTCCAACTTCAAATAAATTCAAATTTTAGAGCTACCAGTGAGGGCGGCAGTCCACTGTTTGTGTATTTGTAATTTTTGTAGAATATATAAAGAATAAATGAAAAATCTCTACAAAAGACCAATACACTACAAAAACTGAAACGTATTGACATGTTGGTTATATACATCAAGAAGGTTTCAAATGTATTCAGTATTCTATGAACATGTTTTAATTGGGGGGTGGACGTCACATCCTCTAGGGGGGTCAGGGTGTATGCCCCCACATTTTAAAGTAAAATGCTTCAATCTGGAGGACTTTGAGCAGAAGTACTAGAGACTAGATCTAGGGGTACAACTCTAAAACACCCATATGAAAAAGATCGGTTTACATTTTAATAACCAAATAAGTATGTGAACATAACCAATAACCTACCATAGCCAATAACAAATAAATTTAACGTATTTTATTTTTGTTGTTCATTCATATCTTATTTGACCTAGTTAACATTTATTTATTCATGCATTCTTTTAATATCTCCAGTTCTTTTGGTTACTGTCCTATAGTATGCATTGGAATGATTTCAAACCTGTTGTTATTTATCCTAATAATTATAAAGGTGTGCCTTGGAAATATTTGTTTACATAAATTGTGACCAAACCGTTTGAGACCCACTGAGACAACTTAGACCAGTGGTTCTCCAACTTTTTCTGTCAGGCCCGCCCTTTGGAGAAAAAAAAAAAAGTCGGGCCCCCCCAACACAAATAGTCACGTAATGGGCCAAGTTAACATTTATTAAAATACATCAATATGAACGTGAGCATTCCTTTCAAAAAAACTAAAAAACTTTGCTAGAACAGTGATAATAAAACAATGCTCCATAAGTCTGTGTGGTCAAAAAAAGAAATACAATTGTGCGATCCCTTTGCTAGAACAATAAGTTATAATACTTTGCCACTTTGCAATCCGTGCAAAAAAATGAAAAGAAAGAAAATGCTGATATTTGGCAGAAGAGTGTGTCTTATCATTAGTGGCTGCAGTGAGCCTGTTTGGCACTGCACATTTCTTCAAAACGGGGTTGCAGGCTCAGTGGCGGCGCCAGAGATTTATTTTGGGGGCGCTGTGGGGTAGCTTGACGTTTCATAGAGGGTGCTCAAACATTTAGGGTTTCCCATTAATGTACCGGTCGCTACAGTGGAACTTTCTACTGCAACAATCCCCACGCACATACACAGTGTGACAGTTACAATGAAGGCTCGATAATCAGATCACGGCATATAGGTGTAAGCAGGGGTAAATTGCTATTTTTATAAGTGGGGAGTGGACCTATAGGGGGGTCCGGGGGCATGCTCCCCCGGGAAGATTAAATGCATCAAGTTAAATGCATCAATCTGGTGCACTTTGAGAGCAACATTAGGAGATCTATGGATACCTCTCTCAACACCCATATGAAACAGAACTGTAAACAGATTTACTTTTTCTTTATGGATATTTTACAAATCACTCCCCTTTTAAACTTTATTCTTTTTTTACTGTCATATAGTATTTCATACCTGTTTTTCATTTATTCTCTTATTTTTTTATAACTATAATGATCATATAAACGTGTGCCTCGGAAATAATTGTTTACATTAATCGTGACCAAACCGTTTGAGACCCACTGAGATAACTTAGACTAAAGTGAACTATCTAAACACTGAGAGAGTCCTTTAGTTCACTGAGCCTCTCAGTCTGACAGGAGAGGACTCTCCTCCACCTTGTTGTTGAAAAAGCTCCTTATATCCGTTAGAATAGAATAGAATAGAATAGAATAGTGGTGTTAGCGTAGCTCGCTAGCACCAGAAGCTAACAACAACGATCTCCGGTACCGGTGCGCTCTCTCTCGCGCGTGCGCACGCACACAAAATGGCTCGTTCCACACACACACAGAGCCGAGCTTTGAGAAACACTGACTTAGACTAAAGTGAACTATCTAAACACTCAGAGTCCTTTACCCCACTGAGCTGTAGTTATCAGCCTCAATCCAACAACAATCCGCGGTACCGATGCATGCGCGCCCTCTCTCTCTCTCTCTTGTTCGCTCCGAGGCTCGCTCGCACTTTGGCCGTGAGCTGCGGGCGCCTGTTAAGTCAACATCCCCCACTTTCATCACTTACAGCGCCCGTCGTACAGGGCAAATGACAAATGTTGTCGGCCCGGGGTGCAAAGGGTGTTTACTTTATTCAATTATTAATGTAAATGTATTACATCAAGGGCAGAAAATTAGGCAGAATAGAAATTACAAAAAAATTAATTATATATTTTTTTAAATAATTGTTTGTTTTCTCCCAGCGCAGCGCCCTTCCAGATCTGTACCAAGGGCCGGCCCTGACAGTATGCATCTACGTTATCACAAACAGAGCTGACACTCACTGAGTCTGAAAACCATGATGAGTCCGAAACCATTTGCTGTTTCGCGCTGTGTGGACTCGTTCAGTCCGCTCACCGAATCTGAGTCTGCTGTTAACTCGTGCATGATGAGTCTGGATCTCTGGATCTGCTAGGGTTACGGCTCCGAGTCTGCACGAGTCTGCTATGTTTTGCACAGTGAGTCAGGATTTGGAAATCTGAGTCTGCTGTTGACTCATGCATGATGAGTCTGGATCTCTGGATCTCTGGATCTGCTACGGTTACGGCTCTGAGTCCCCACGAGTCTGCAGGAAGTTTCACTGATCCGCGTCCCCTGAGCCAAACGATAACTTCTGGCAGCTATCCTACTGGCTAAAGGCTAGGCAGATGGACTGGGGTACGTTGTAATGTGATTTTACATGTTTTAAGGAGAGTAGCGAGTGGAGCAATTTATAGTTTTAATTTGTACGTCAACAGGTGTAGGACTCAAAGGACTCGGGTCAATGGAGAGGGGAGACTCGTCAACACGCTTTTTTTTGTATCAACTTCATGGTTACCTCGTATTTTTTAAAGTTAGGATCACTGTGTCTTGTCTAGAAAATGGTAAACGTCCTATTTGATTCTAAAGTTGTGTATAGTTACAGGGACTGTAAACCGAGTAGCTTAATAAAGATAAAAAATACAAAAGAGGTTTACAAAAAAGAAATGCCACTGAAGATTTTTTGAGTTTTATTTGAGTTATTAATAATCGGGGATTCCATAACCAGAAACATCCGATTCTTCAATGCAGCCACACACTGCCTCCCTGGAGCCACAGTCCAAGTCATCCTGGATAAACTCCCGGGCTGCTGCACTCACTCCCGTCCTCTGTCAACCGACTAATTGTCCACGTTGGGTCTAATGATACAGCCCGCCAGCAGTCGGAGCTGACAAAAAATGATTTTGAGAAACTTTTTAATCTTCTACGGAGCTGTGAAAAGTCGTTTTTTATTTCAGCTCCGATCCCAACGCTGGCCCGCGGAGCAGGGCGTTTCAGTAGGATCCTCAGCCTCCACACTTGGCTCCAGTCTGCCTGCAGAGCTCACAATTTAGGTTTTATTGACAATTTTAATCTATTCTGGGACCGACCCGCCCTCTTCAACACTGATGGAATCCACCCCAGCAGGTTGGGTAGCCGCATGCTAGCGGCTAACATGCAGTCGGCAGACTACAAAACAACTAATAAAGCTAGAAATCTAGGTGTAGTGATGGACTCAGACCTGAATTTTAACAGTCACATTAAAACAGTTATTCAGTCGGCATACTATCACCTGAAGAACATATCTAGGATTACAAAACTAATGTCACAGCAGGATTTAGAAAAGCTTGTCCATGCCTTTATCTTCAGTAGACTCGACTACTGCAATAGTGTATTCACAGGGCTGACAAAACAATCCATCAGAAAGCTGCAGCTGATTCAGAACGCTGCTGCTCGAGTCCTCACTGACACTAAAAGAGTGGATCACATCAGTCCGGTTCTGAAACCTTTACACTGGCTTCCAGTCGGCCAAATAATTGATTTTAAAGTTCTATTGCTAGTTTTTAAATCTCTAAATGGTTTAGGACCAAAGTATATTAACGATCTCCTACATAATTATGAACCATCAAGGTGTCTCAGGTCTTCTGGGTCGGGTCTGCTCTCTGTTCCGAGAGTAAGAACAAAACATGGAAAAGCAGCGTTTAGCTATTATGCCCCGACAATCTGGAACAAACTACCCGAATCATGCACGTCTGCAGAAACTCGTACTATTTTCAAATCCAGACTGAAAACATATCTTTTTGCCGCTGCTTTTAATTGAGCTGTTCATATTCGCACTGCAGTATGCCATTTAAACATGTATTGTATACCTGTTGTGTTTATTTGATTATCTTTGCTTTTTAATGCCTGTTGTAAAATGCCATTATATAATGTGTTTTACTGTATTTATTCTTAAAATGTCTTTTAATTTATTTTGTAAAGCACTTTGAATTGTCACGTGCTGAAAAGTGCTATATAAATAAACTTGCCTTGCCTTATTATTTTTTGTCCAAGAGATGCTGATTTCAAACCGTTGTTTCATTTGCTGTTTCTTCCGGAATGAGAGGAGTTCGTCCCAAAGCGTGCTGCTGTATTTACCCCCTCCTCCTGAAGGAAGGGACCCTCATTTACTGTATCTGTGGGTTTGACTACAGACAGAGTTCACTCAGTCACAGAGTGGGAGTGGGTAGGGTGTGGTTTGGAATTGGGCCTTTGGAAAGTATGTTTTGTGTGTGGAGGAAGGTGGAGGAAGAGGAGGAGGGGAGCCTGGCAGCTTGTCAGAGGGAATTTGGGAAGCATCCAGCTCTTCATGTGGGGTTTCCTCAATTTGACTGCGAGTGAGTCAATCATTTTTTGGATCTTTGTGATCTCTTTGCAGGGCAGTGCTTACTTGCGATTAATGTTTGCCTTTATGTCAATGACATTGGATTTACTCTGTTTACCGGGTTATTCAGCCGCTTTGAAAAGATTGTTTTTTGAGTTGGACAATTCCTGTGGACTTGAACATTTCTCCAGTTATTTTAGTTTGTGCTTTATTTGGGCACTTATTTCAAAACAAATTGTATTTAAGTTGCCATTCAGATTCCTACTTGTGTTTTAGCACTCTACATGGCCAGACAGCCTCCTTTATCTCTGATCTTCTACAGGGCTGTATCACTAGGAGGTCAGAAACGTCTCATGATCAGGGCATGCTGGATTTACCTCACTGCAGACTTTAAAGTGAAGGTGATGTTTGATTTGAAGTCGGGACTTTTGATCTTTGGGAGTCACTCCAGTGAGACAGAAGTGAACACTGTTCAAAAAGAAGCTGAGGACCAATGAGTTTAGTGTGGCTTTTACAGATTTAGTATTTTACTATTGTGTGTATGAGTTCATTCTTTTAATATATTATTAGAAATATTTCAGAAGTCTTTGCTTGAAAAAGAAAAAAGTTACACGCTTAATGGAGATGAAAGTGTGTGTGTGTGTGTGTGTGTGTGTGTGTGTGTGTGTGTGTGTGTGTGTGTGTCAGTGAAGTGTATCAGTCTCTGCAGTAGCTTCCAGCTGCAGCAGTCAGTTCAGTTCCTGTTCAGTCTGACTGAGGGAGGTTTTTGTACGACGCTTTTTCACTGTGTGAACACATACTGACTGTTGGGGTAATGGAAACTCTGACAGTAGTAAACTGCTGCGTCATCAGTCTGGACTCCACTGATGGTCAGAGTGAAGTCAGAGTTTGATCCACTGCCTGTAAAACGGTCTGAAATCCCTGATTCTCGAGTGCTAGTATTCTTAATGAGCAGTTTAGGAGTTCCTCCATCTCTCTGTTGGTACCAGGCTAAAGTTCACATATAATATTCTGACTGGTCCTACATGTGATGGAGACGGAGCGTCCCGGAGCAGAGCTCACTGCTCCAGACTGAGTCACTGTGACCTGGCCTCTGGACTCTGAGGATACAGAGACAAAGACATAAAGCAGCGTCATGGTTTTGTCCGCTTCATTTCAGAGGGACGGATGTTCACAGAGGAGAGGAGTTTGATTCTCTGGACTTTACCTGTGAAGCAGCAGCAGAGGAGAGTCCAGATGAGGACGCAGATCAAAGTCATGTTCTTGATGAGGAGGATTCCTGTGGCTTCTGTTGTCATGAAGGACAGCTGTCAGTCATCCAGTGTTCAACTCTCAGGACTATAAAGTGTCCCAGAGCACTGGAGCATGGTGCTGCTGATGCAAAGTGTCTCTCTATGGAAATGCTCTGACTGACTCCAACAGGGACCTGGATTATTGATCACCAAGAAGAAGATAAAGAAGATGGACCTCCCTGGGGGAACATTCAGTTTCCACTCTGTTTTCTTTATACACACACACCTTACAAGTACATAGGTGCACAGGAGCATGTGCCAGGGAGCACTTGGGGGTTCGGTGCCCTGCTCAAGGGCACTGCCGCCCGGAATGGGTCAGGGCTCACTTGTTCTTTCCAAAGAATATTTAAAACTGTCCTATAATTCACTCCCACTCGAATCAATGCTCTCTTCCTCCACAACAATCTAAAATAAAGCTTTATCAAATGACAATGATTTACATTTTGCCCGATTGATTAGAGAGTTTTCTTAAGAAATAACGTCATTACATGTACTTCATTCAATATGAGTATTTTGCTTTTTAAATGTATAACAGCTCATAAAAAAGATTCAATACTTCTCCATAGTTTGTGAATCTGTTTCAAACATTTGAAGCAGTTATTATATAAACTGGGTAAACCGTGGATGTGTTTGGTGAGTTTGTTTGTGTCAAAGTCAGAGAGCCGTGTCTCTCTACAGTGAGAGGTTTTTGTACGGCGGCTCAATGACTTTGTATCACTGTGGTTCACGTTCGGTGGAGGAACCAGACTGGATGTTGGAAGTAAGTCAAATGTTAATTTATAAGAGCAATTTCTCTTTGTTGTACTTTTATTCAGCTTACTAGGAGAAATAGTTGCCTCTCCATGTTATTGTATACATACTTTTATAAATATGTTGAACTAAGAGGCTAACTTTACTCCAGCAAAAGACGTTTAAATGTTTTTATGAGTTAAACATTGAACAGAGAATAAATCATTATTTCCACCTTTAATGGTGAAGTAGCATCTGGAGGGCTGGTAGGTTTAGTTCAGTGAGTCAAAGTCAGAGAGCCGTGTCTCTCTACAGTGAGAGGTTTTTGTACGGCGGCTCAATGACTTTGTATCACTGTGGTTGACTTTTGGTGGAGGAACCAGACTGGATGTTGGAAGTAAGTTTCTGCACAAAAACTAAATATGATGTTGTTTAGAGACGTTTTAATTCTGTGTTAGAATGTTTGAGAGATAGATATATATTATTTTAATTGTAATGTTTAGATAGTATTAGTATTCATGTCTTTATTTCTCTTCATCATTGAGCCTAAGTCGGAGCAGCTTTTCCTGAAATGTCTTTATACATTCCCAACATGCTGTCATTTAAACAGCTTCAAATGTGAAATGATGAAACTGCTAATGTTTCATTCACTTATTCTTATTTTTCTCGTTTTCTGTTTTCAAATAAATTACGAATACAGTTTTTAAATACGGTTGAACAGAGTAAAGATAACGATGGATATTTAAAAAATGTGTTGAATTCTTTCAGACATTATTTTAAAGTTTGTAAAACTGGGTAATTATTGAGATTCACATTAAGCACAATTGATTGTTTCATTTCCCGTATTTGTTCATTTATCCACTAAATAATTTAATTATGGTTTGTAGAGTTCAGGTTTTGGATGATTTAGACCACAACTATTTAAAATGTGTCCTAATGTTGTACTTTATTTCCAGTGTAGTCTGACATATTTCAGGTGATTCTGTATGAAGTGTCTCCGTGCTGATTTGCATGAGAGGCTTCTTAAAGGGAAGTGAAACAATGTGTGAGTGAGAGACTGATGGAGCAGAACCAACATCTGACAGAAACTCCTTAAAGGAGAAACGCTCTCACAGTAAAGGTGTCCCAGTGTCTGCTGGTTGATCGACAGCTGTGTGCTCCCTGTCCTCTAATCTGATTGGTGTCTCCTAGGTGATGTCCGTCCCACCCTGACGGTGCTGCCCCCCTCCACAGAAGAGCTGCAGCAGGGGAAGGCCACGCTCATGTGCCTGGCCAACAAGGGCTTCCCCTCAGACTGGAGTCTGGCCTGGAAGGTGGACGGCAGCAGCAGCAGCAGCACAGCAGCTGGGAGGAGAGCAGGAGCCCCGGGGTGCTGGAGAAGGACGCCCACTACAGCTGGAGCAGCACCCTGAGGCTCTCTGCAGATCAGTGGAGGAAGGTGGTCTCTGTGACCTGTGAGGCCACCCAGGGCTCCCAGACTCCGCTCTCAGAGACACTGAGGAGAGACCAGTGTTCCCAGTCCTGAGCTGACTCACTGGGACTCTGCTTTCTCTCTCACACTGCTCTCAGTCTGCTCTCTGGCTCTCAGGACATGTTTCAACATCAACCTGTTTTTGCTTGTGTCGATGGTTTCAACATTTTAAAATAATAAAGATTAATGTGTGTATTATAAAAGTGACATGTCTTCTGATTACATTTCTGTGAGATATTATATATAAAAGTAACCTTATTCACATTCATTCACAAAAGTCAAAACATTACCAAGTCAATATTTCCCATATTACTTTTTAATGATCTTTGGGTTTGGTTATACTTCTGGAATCATTCTAGTTTTATCTTTGTTAATACAAATTGGTTCCAATAAATATAGTATGAACATCATGGTAAACCACAAAGCTCTCTCTTATCACTAATGTTTAAGTACATCCATGTGTGATTTTCATGTGTTGTTAAACTTTAATCTTACAACATATGAATCAAATATTCTACTTAAAATATTTTCAGGACCAGAAATAAAAGCAGGGTGTCATCTGCTGAAGTCATATAACATCAATCTAAATTAAGATGACCTTAAATATTATTGAATGGACACAGTACAACTGCGGAATTATGAAATGAAAACATTTTTCGCTGATTGAATTAAAACTGATATTATATGAAAACAAAGACTATTTATCACCTTAGCTGTGTCAATGCCTTTTATAAGAATGAAATGGCTCATATGTTTCAGCGTCACATATAACAGTAGATCTTGATTATTTGTATAGATATATTTGAAAATCATTGGTGTAGAAGATGCTTTCACAGTGGTGTTACTCTGAGAAGAGGCTTGAGACTCTGATCTTTCTTCCTAAAGCTTTAGTATTTCAGTTTTCAGATGCTTTTGGTTCATCATCTTCGATCCGGATCATACGAGTCCTTTGAGTCATATGAGTCACCAAGAGCGTAGAAATCCTACCGGTGAAACAGGAGCACATAGTCTCCAACTTCAAATAAATTCAAATTTTAGTGCTACCAGTGAGGGCGGCAGTCCACTGTTTGTGTATTTGTAATTTGTCCCTTGAGATTTGCATTTCACGAGCATATGAAACTGACTTTACATTAACCTCCGCTACACAAACATGATCTAACAACGTTCGTCTCTTAATGCTTGTTTATTGCAGTATTTGGCTTCTTACACTTGACTGGGTGAAGTTGTCCAATTATCTGTGCACAGTATGCAGGGCCGGCCCTAGACATTTTGGTGCCCTAGGCCAGATTATGATTTGGTGCCCCCCCCCCCTCCAAGCAATACACAATAGAATATATAAAGAATAAATGAAAAATCTCTACAAAAGACCAATACACTACAAAAACTGAAACGTATTGACATGTTGGTTATATACATAAAGAAGGTTTCAAATGTATTCAGTATTGTATGAACATTTTTAATTGGGGGTGGACGTCACATCCTCTAGGGGGTCCGGGTATGCCCCCCGCAAAGATTTTTTTTAACATTTTAAAGTAAAATGCTTCAATCTGGAGGACTTTGAGCAGAAGTACTAGAGACTAGATCTAGGGGTACAACTCTAAAACACCCATATGAAAAAGATCGGTTTACATTTTAATAACCAAATAAGTATGTGAACATAACCAATACCTACCATAGCCAGACTACAACACAACGAATAAAGCTAGAAATCTAGGTGTAGTGATGGACTCAGACCTGAATTTAACAGTCACATTACAACAGTTATTCAGTCGGCATACTATCACCTGAAGAACATATCTAGGATTACAAAACTAATGTCACAGCAGGATTTAGAAAAGCTTGTCCATGCCTTTATCTTCAGTAGACTCGACTACTGCAATAGTGTATTCACAGGGCTGACAAAAAGATCCATCAGAAAGCTGCAGCTGATTCAGAACGCTGCTGCTCGAGTCCTAACTAACACTAAAATAGTGGATCACATCAGTCCGGTTCTGAAACCTTTACACTGGCTTCCAGTCGGCCAAAGAATTGATTTTAAAGTTCTATTGCTAGTTTTTAAATCTCTAAATGGTTTAGGACCAAAGTATATCAACGATCTCCTACATAATTATGAACCATCAAGGTGTCTCAGGTCTTCTGGGTCGGGTCTGCTCTCTGTTCGAGAGTAAGAACAAAACATGGAAAAGCAGCGTTTAGCTATTATGCCCCGACAATCTGGAACAAACTACCCGAATCATGCACGTCTGCAGAAACTCGTACTATTTTCAAATCCAGACTGAAAACATATCTTTTTGCCGCTGCTTTTAATTGAGCTGTTCATATTCGCACTGCAGTATGCCATTTAAACATGTATTGTATACCTGTTGTGTTTATTTGATTATTTGCTTTTTAATGCCTGTTGTAAAATGCCATTATATAATGTGTTTTACTGTATTTATTCTTAAAATGTCTTTTAATTTATTTTGTAAAGCACTTTGAATCGTCACATGCTGAAAAGTGCTATATAAATAAACCTGCCTTATTATTTTTTGTCCAAGAGATGCTGATTTCAAACCGTTGTTTCATTTGCTGTTTCTTCCGGAATGAGAGGAGTTCGTCCCAAAGCGTGCTGCTGTTTACCCCCTCCTCCTGAAGGAAGGGACCCTCATTTACTGTATCTGTGGGTTTGACTACAGACAGAGTTCACTCAGTCACAGAGTGGGAGTGGGTAGGGTGTGGTTTGGAATTGGGCCTTTGGAAAGTATGTTTTGTGTGTGGAGGAAGGTGGAGGAAGAGGAGGAGGGGAGCCTGGCAGCTTGTCAGAGGGAATTTGGGAAGCATCCAGCTCTTCATGTGGGGTTTCCTCAATTTGACTGCGAGTGAGTCAATCATTTTTTTTGGATCTTTGTGATCTCTTTGCAGGGCATGCTTACTTGCGATTACATGTTTGCCTTTATGTCAATGACATTGGATTTACTCTGTTTACCGGGTTATTCAGCCGCTTTGAAAAGATTGTTTTTTGAGTTGGACAATTCCTGTGGACTTGAACATTTCTCAGTTATTTTAGTTTGTGCTTTATTTGGGCACTTATTTCAAAACAAATTGTATTTAAGTTGCCATTCAGATTCCTACTTGTGTTTTAGCACTCTACATGGCCAGACAGCCTCCTTTATCTCTGATCTTCTACAGGGCTGTAACACTAGGAGGTCAGAAACGTCTCATGATCAGGGCATGCTGGATTTACCTCACTGCAGACTTTAAAGTGAAGGTGATGTTTGATTTGAAGTCGGGACTTTTGATCTTTGGGAGTCACTCCAGTGAGACAGAAGTGAACACTGTTCAAAAGAAGCTGAGGACCAATGAGTTTAGTGTGGCTTTTACAGATTTAGTATTTTACTATTGTGTGTATGAGTTCATTCTTTTAATATATTATTAGAAATATTTCAGAAGTCTTTGCTTGAAAAGAAAAAAGTTACACGCTTAATGGAGATGAAAGTGTGTGTGTGTGTGTGTGTGTGTGTGTGTGTGTGTGTGTGTGTGTGTCCTCAGTGAAGTGTATCAGTCTCTGCAGTAGCTTCCAGCTGCAGCAGTCAGTTCAGTTCCTGTTCAGTCGACTGAGGGAGGTTTTTGTACGACGCTTTTTCACTGTGTGAAACCACTGACTGTTGGTAATGGAACTCTGACAGTAGTAAACTGCTGCGTCATCAGTCTGGACTCCACTGATGGTCAGAGTGAAGTCAGAGTTTGATCCACTGCCTGTAAAACGGTCTGAAATCCCTGATTCTCGAGTGCTAGTATTCTTAATGAGCAGTTTAGGAGTTCCTCCATCTCTCTGTTGGTACCAGGCTAAAGAGTTCACATCATAAATATTCTGACTGGTCCTACATGTGATGGAGACGGAGCGTCCCGGAGCAGAGCTCACTGCTCCAGACTGAGTCACTGTGACCTGGCCTCTGGACTCTGAGGATACAGAGACAAAGACATAAAGCAGCGTCATGGTTTTGTCCGCTTCATTTCAGAGGGACGGATGTTCACAGAGGAGAGGAGTTTGATTCTCTGGACTTTACCTGTGAAGCAGCAGCAGAGGAGAGTCCAGATGAGGACGCAGATCAAAGTCATGTTCTTGATGAGGAGGATTCCTGTGGCTTCTGTTGTCATGAAGGACAGCTGTCAGTCATCCAGTGTTCAACTCTCAGGACTATAAAGTGTCCCAGAGCACTGGAGCATGGTGCTGCTGATGCAAAGTGTCTCTCTATGGAAATGCTCTGACTGACTCCAACAGGGACCTGGATTATTGATCACGAAGAAGAAGATAAAGAAGATGGACCTCCCTGGGGGAACATTCAGTTTCCACTCTGTTTTCTTTATACACACATTACAAGTACATAGTGCACAGGACATGTGCCAGGGAGCACTTGGGGTTCGGTGCCCTGCTCAAGGGCACTGCCCCGGAATGGGTCGGGCTCACTTGTTCTTTCCAAAGAATATTTAAAACTGCTATAATTCACTCCACTCGAATCAATGCTCTCTTCTCCACAACAATCTAAAATAAAGCTTTATCAAATGACAATGATTTACATTTTGCCCGATTGATTAGAGAGTTTTCTTAAAATAACGTCATTACATGTACTTCATTCAATATGAGTATTTTGCTTTTTAAATGTATAACAGCTCATAAAAAAAGATTCAATACTTCTCCATAGTTTGTGAATCTGTTTGAAACATTTGAAGCAGTTATTATATAAACTGGGTAAACCGTGGATGTGTTTGGTGAGTTTGTTTGTGTCAAAGTCAGAGAGCCGTGTCTCTCTACAGTGAGAGGTTTTTGTACGGCGGCTCAATGACTTTGTATCACTGTGGTACACGTTCGGTGGAGGAACCAGACTGGATGTTGGAAGTAAGTCAAATGTTAATTTATAAGAGCAATTTCTCTTTGGTTGTACTTTTTATTCAGCTTACTAGGAGAAATAGTTGCCTCTCCATGTTATTGTATACATACTTTTATAAATATGTTGAACTAAGAGGCTAACTTTACTCCAGCAAAAGACGTATAAATGTTTTTATGAGTTAAACATTGAACAGAGAATAAATCATTATTTCCACCTTTAATGGTGAAGTAGCATCTTGAGGGCTGGTAGGTTTAGTTCAGTGAGTCAAAGTCAGAGAGCCGTGTCTCTCTACAGTGAGAGGTTTTTGTACGGCGGCTCATGACTTTGTATCACTGTGGTTGACTTTTGGTGGAGGAACCAGACTGGATGTTGGAAGTAAGTTTCTGCACAAAAACTAAATATGATGTTTTAATTCTGTGTTAGAATGTTTGAGAGATAGATATATATTATTTTAATTGTAATGTTTAGATAGTATTAGTATTCATGTCTTTATTTCTCTTCATCATTAGCCTAAGTCGGAGCAGCTTTTCCTGAAATGTCTTTATACATTCCCAACATGCTGTCATTTAAACAGCTTCAAATGTGAAATGATGAAACTGCTAATGTTTCATTCACTTATTCTTCATTTTTTCTCGTTCTCCCTTCTGTTTTCAAATAATTACGAATACAGTTTTTAAATACGGTTGAACAGAGTAAAGATAACGATGGATATTTAAAAAATGTGTTGAATTCTTTCAGACATTATTTTAAAGTTTGTAAAACTGGGTAATTATTGAGATTCACATTAAGCACAATTGATTGTTTCATTTCCCGTATTTGTTCATTTATCCACTAAATAATTTAATTATGGTTTGTAGAGTTCAGGTTTTGGATGATTTAGACCACAACTATTTAAAATGTGTCCTAATGTTGTACTTTATTTCCAGTGTAGTCTGACATATTTCAGGTGATTCTGTATGAAGTGTCTCCGTGCTGATTTGCATGAGAGGCTTCTTAAAGGGAAGTGAAACAATGTGTGAGTGAGAGACTGATGGAGCAGAACCAACATCTGACAGAAACTCCTTAAAGGAGAAACGCTCTCACAGTAAAGGTGTCCCAGTGTCTGCTGGTTGATCGACAGCTGTGTGCTCCCTGTCCTCTAATCTGATTGGTGTCTCCTAGGTGATGTCCGTCCCACCCTGACGGTGCTGCCCCCCTCCACAGAAGAGCTGCAGCAGGGGAAGGCCACGCTCATGTGCCTGGCCAACAAGGGCTTCCCCTCAGACTGGAGTCTGGCCTGGAAGGTGGACGGCAGCAGCAGCAGCAGCTGGGAGGAGAGCAGGAGCCCCGGGGTGCTGGAGAAGGACGCCCACTACAGCTGGAGCAGCACCCTGAGGCTCTCTGCAGATCAGTGGAGGAAGGTGGTCTCTGTGACCTGTGAGGCCACCCAGGGCTCCCAGACTCCGCTCTCAGAGACACTGAGGAGAGACCAGTGTTCCCAGTCCTGAGCTGACTCACTGGGACTCTGCTTTCTCTCTCACACTGCTCTCAGTCTGCTCTCTGGCTCTCAGGACATGTTTCAACATCAACCTGTTTTTGCTTGTGTCGATGGTTTCAACATTTTAAAATAATAAAGATTAATGTGTGTATTATAAAAGTGACATGTCTTCTGATTACATTTCTGTGAGATATTATATATAAAAGTAACCTTATTCACATTCATTCACAAAAGTCAAAACATTACCAAGTCAATATTTCCCATATTACTTTTAATGATCTTTGGGTTTGGTTATACTTCTGGAATCATTCTAGTTTTATCTTTGTTAATACAAATTGGTTCCAAAATATAGTATGAACATCATGGTAAACCACAAAGCTCTCTCTTATCACTAATGTTTAAGTACATCCATGTGTGATTTTCATGTGTTGTTAAACTTTAATCTTACAACATATGAATAAATATTCTACTTAAAATATTTTCAGGACCAGAAATAAAAGCAGGGTGTCATCTGCTGAAGTCATATAACATCAATCTAAATTAAGATGACCTTAAATATTATTGAATGGACACAGTACAACTGCGGAATTATTAAATGAAAAGATTTTTGCTGATTGAATTAAAACTGATATTATATGAAAACAAAGACTATTTATCACCTTAGCTGTGTCAATGCATTTTATAAGAATGAAATGGCTCATATGTTTCAGCGTCACATATAACAGTAGATCTTGATTATTTGTATAGATATATTTGAAAATCATTGGTGTAGAAGATGCTTTTACAGTGGTGTTACTCTGAGAAGAGGCTTGAGACTCTGATTTCTTCCTAAAGCTTTAGTATTTCAGTTTTCAGATGCTTTTGGTTCATCATCTTCGATCCGGATCATACGAGTCCTTTGAGTCATATGAGTCACCAAGAGCGTAGAAATCCTACCGGTGAAACAGGAGCACATAGTCTCCAACTTCAAATAAATTCAAATTTTAGTGCTACCAGTGAGGGCGGCAGTCCACTGTTTGTGTATTGTAATTTGTAATTGTCCCTTGAGATTTGCATTTCACGAGCATATGAAACTAACTTTACATTAACCTCCGCTACACAAACATGATCTAACAACGTTCGTCTCTTAATGCTTGTTTATTGCATATTTGCTTCTTACACTTGACTGGGTGAAGTTGTCCAATTATCTGTGCACAGTATGCAGGGCCGGCCCTAGACATTTTGGTGCCCTAGGCCAGATTATGATTGGTGCCCCCCCCCCCCTCCAAGCAATACACAGTAGAATATATAAACAATAAAGGAAAAATCTCTACAAAAGACCAATACACTACAAAAACTGAAACGTATTGACATGTTGGTTATATACATAAAGAAGGTTTCAAATGTATTGTATGAACATTTTTTAATTGGGGGGTGGACGTCACATCCTCTAGAGGCGTCCGGGGTATATCCCCCGCAAAGATTTTTTTTAACATTTTAATGTAAAATGCTTCAATCTGGAGGACTTTGAGCAGAATTACTAGAGACTAGATCTAGGGGTACAACTCTAAAACACCCATATGAAAAAGATCGGTTTACATTTTAATAACCAAATAAGTATGTGAACATAACCAATGACCTACCATAGCCAGACTACAACACAACGAATAAAGCTAGAAATCTAGGTGTAGTGATGGACTCAGACCTGAATTTCAACAGTCAAATTACAACAGTTATTCAGTCGGCATACTATCACCTGAAGAACATATCTAGGATTACAAAACTAATGTCACAGCAGGATTTAGAAAAGCTTGTCCATGCCTTTATCTTCAGTAGACTCGACTACTGCAATAGTGTATTCACAGGGCTGACAAAAACAATCCATCAGAAAGCTGCAGCTGATTCAGAACGCTGCTGCTCGAGTCCTCACTAACACTAAAGAGTGGATCACATCAGTCCGGTTCTGAAACCTTTACACTGGCTTCCAGTTGGCCAAAGAATTGATTTTAAAGTTCTATTGCTAGTTTTTAAATCTCTAAATGGTTTAGGACCAAAGTATATCAACGATCCTACATAATTATGAACCATCAAGATGTCTCAGGTCTTCTGGGTCGGGTCTGCTCTCTGTTCAGAGAGTAAGAACAAAACATGGAAAAGCAGCGTTTAGCTATTATGCCCCGACAATCTGGAACAAACTACCCGAATCATGCACGTCTGCAGAAACTCGTATATTTTCAAATCCAGATGAAAACATATCTTTTTGCCGCGGCTTGTCACGTGCTGAAAAGTGCTATATAAATAAAACTTGCCTTGCCTTATTATTTTTTGTCCAAGAGATGCTGATTTCAAACCGTTGTTTCATTTGCTGTTTCTTCCGGAATGAGAGGAGTTCGTCCCAAAGCGTGCTGCTGTATTTACCCCCTCCTCCTGAAGGAAGGGACCCTCATTTACTGTATCTGTGGGTTTGACTACAGACAGAGTTCATCAGTCACAGAGTGGAGTGGGTAGGGTGTGGTTTGGAATTGGGCCTTTGGAAAGTATGTTTTGTGTGTGGAGGAAGGTGGAGGAAGAGGAGGAGGGGAGCCTGGCAGCTTGTCAGAGGGAATTTGGGAAGCATCCAGCTCTTCATGTGGGGTTTCCTCATTTGACTGCGAATGAGTCAATCATTTTTTTGGATCTTTGTGATCTCTTGCAGGCAGTGCTTACTTGCGATTACATGTTGCCTTTATGTCAATGACATTGGATATACTCTGTTTACCGGGTTATTCAGCCGCTTTGAAAAGATTGTTTTTTGAGTTGGACAATTCCTGTGGACTTACAATACAATACAGCTTTATTTATAGAGCACTTTAAACCTCCAGAACAAAGTGCTGTACAGGCAAATAAAAAAAAACAAAAACATACAAAAAGTAACACAGCACAGCTCACACACCATAAACAAGTACAAGTAAAAACAATAGACAATTTAAAAGCAATAAGAGCAACGCTCTAAAAGATGTTAATACGCTAAGGAGAAGAGGTGGGTTTTAAGAAGCGATTTAAAAGCAGGCAGTGTGGCGGCCTGTCTGATGTGCAGGGGCAGATCGTTCCACAGTGTGGGAGCCGCTACAGAGAAGCAACGGCCCCCTCTGAGCTTTGACTTGGTTCTGGGCACATTCAGGAGCAGTTGATCAGCTGACCTGAGAGGGCGGTTGGGCGTGTAAGGGCGTAGCCGCTCAGAAAGATATGGTGGGGTCATGCCATTTAGGGATTTAAAAGTAAACAAAATTATTTTGAAAAGAATCCTAAAATGTATTGGCAGCCAGTGGAGCGAAGCCAAAATGGGGGAAATGTGCTCATATTTCCGTGTGCCAGTTAAAAGCCTTGCTGCGGCATTTTGCACCGCTGCAGACGAGCGAGGGAGGACCCACTGACCCCCATGTAGAGAGAGTTACAGTAATCCAGCCGAGTGGTGACAAAGCGTGGATTACTGTCTCAAACTGCAGTCTGGAGAGAAATGGTTTTATTTGGCTAGCTGCCTCAGGTGATAAAAGCTCTTTTTTACCACAGATTTAATCTGACTCTCAAGTTTTAGTTCACGGTCCATTTTAAAGCCAAGGTTCGTAATGGTGGGCTTGGTGTACTGAGCAGGGAACCAGGTCTACAGAAGTGGTGCCAGTGGTGCTACCAAAAACCATAACTTCTGTTTTTCCTTCATTTAATTTTAGGAAGTTGCACGCCATCCAGTCCTTTATGTCTCTAGACACTTTAGCAGTGGGCTAATTGAGTAACCCTCCTTTTTTGTTAGTGGGACATAAATCTGGCTATCATCAGCATAGCAGTGGAATGCGATGCCGTGCTTTCTAAATATGGACCCAAGAGGGAGCAGATAGAGGGAGAATAGCAGGGGGCCTAATACTGAGCCCTGTGGGACCCCATACAGGAGTGGAGCAGAGATGACTCGGAGTCACCAAGGCTGACAGAGAAAGTTCTGCCTTCAGATATGACCTGAACCATTCCAGGGCTTTCCCCTCAATGCCCACCCACTTCTCCAAGCGAGAGATCAGGATGTCATGGTCGACTGTATCGAAAGCAGCAGTTAGATCATAAGTAGAAGCACAACGCAGTCCCCAGAGTCAGTAGATAAAAGGATGTCATTAAAAACTCTTAAAAGCGCTGTTTCAGTGCTGTGCATCGTTTTAACACCAGATTGGAAAACCTCCAGTATATTGTTCTCTTCCAGAAAAAACATAATTTGACTGTAGACAACCTTCTCCAGGATTTTTGACATAAAAGGCATTTTGGAAATGAGCCTAAAATTAGCCAGAACTGTGGGATCCAGACTGGGTTTTTTAATACGAGGTTGCACTACTGCATGCTTCAGGTTTTCAGGGACCTTCCCTGAGAGCAGACTGCTGTTTATAACTGCCAGCACAGATGGTCCAACAGTGGGAAAACCTCTTTAAAGAGTCGAGGTGCGACAGGGTCATTTGGAGAACCAGAGGGCTTTAACTTGGAGACAATCTCCTGTACAAAAGACAGTGCTACAGAACATTTCTCCAGTTATTTTAGTTTGTGCTTTATTTGGGCACAGAGTTATTTCAAAACAATTGTATTTAAGTTGCCATTCAGATTCCTACTTGTGTTTTAGCACTCTACATGGCCAGACAGCCTCCTTTATCTCTGATCTTCTACAGGGCTGTATCACTAGGAGGTCAGAAACGTCTCATGATCAGGGCATGCTGGATTTACCTCACTGCAGACTTTATGGTGAAGGTGATGTTTGATTTGAAGTCGGGACTTTGATCTTTGGGAGTCACTCAAGTGAGACAGAAGTGAACACTGTTCAAAAAGAAGCTGAGGACCAATGAGTTTAGTGTGGCTTTTACAGATTTAGTATTTTACTATTGTGTGTATGAGTTCATTCTTTTAATATATTATAGAAATATTTCAGAAGTCTTTGCTTGAAAAAGAAAAAGCTACACGCTTAATGGAGATGAAAGTGTGTGTGTGTGTGTGTGTGTGTGTGTTTGTGCTCAGTGAAGTGTATCAGTCTCTGCAGTAGCTTCCAGCTGCAGCAGTCAGTTCAGTTCCTTTAGTCTGACTGAGGGAGGTTTTTGTACGACGCTTTTTCACTGTGTGAACACATACTGACTGTTGATGACATGGAAACTCTGACAGTAGTAAACTGCTGCGTCATCAGTCTGGACTCCACTGATGGTCAGAGTGAAGTCAGAGTTTGATCCACTGCCTGTAAAACGGTTTGAAATCCCTGATACTCGAGTGCTAGTATGCTTAATGAGCAGTTTAGGAGTTCCTCCGTCTCTCTGTTGGTACCAGGCTAAAGAGTACACATTATAAATATTCTGACTGGTCCTACATGTGATGGAGACGGAGCGTCCCGGAGCAGAGCTCACTGCTCCAGACTGAGTCACTGTGACCTGGCCTCTGGACTCTGAGGATACAGAGACAAAGACATAAAGCAGCGTCATGGTTTTGTCCGCTTCATTTCAGAGGGACGGATGTTCACAGAGGAGAGGAGTTTGATTCTCTGGACTTTACCTGTGAAGCAGCAGCAGAGGAGAGTCCAGATGAGGACGCAGATCAAAGTCATTCTTGATGAGGAGGATTCCTGTGGCTTCTGTTGTCATGAAGGACAGCTGTCAGTCATCCAGTGTTCAACTCTCAGGACTATAAAGTGTCCCAGAGCACTGGAGCATGGTGCGGCTGATGCAAAGTGTCTCTCTATGGAAATGCTCTGACTGACTCCAACAGGGACCTGGATTATTGATCACCAAGAAGAAGATAAAGAAGATGGACCTCCCCTGGGGGAACATTCAGTTTCCACTCTGTTTTCTTTAAACACACACACCTTACAAGTACATAGGTGCACAGGAGCATGTGCCAGGGAGCACTTGGGGGTTCGGTGCCCTGCTCAAGGGCACTGCCGCCCGGAATGGGTCAGGGCTCACTTGTTCTTTCTGTAGCAGGATAGACTGTTCAGCCCTATCACCACACGGGGCAACCTTTATAAAGAGGGGTCAGTGTCGCTCTTGCTCCCTCTTGCTCTTTGGCACGAAGGCCGCTTCCGGGTTCCGCTGACGTGCTTTCTCCGCTGGCACCGGTGAGTTTGCAGTGGCTGCCGTTTGTTGTACACCTAGCATGACAATTAGCCTAAATACTAAATGCATCGCTGGTTGTAGACCCTTGCAGGGATCCTGCAGCCCATGTCTGCTGCCGCTGTAAATGAAGCTCTCCTGCTGTGTGTTTGTCTGAACTTGGCCTGATCGGTAGGTAGACCTTCTGCTTGTCTCATTCTTCCTGAATAATCTTAATCTAGTATTATTATCGTAACATCACCTTAAATGTCTGCTAGGCTCTGCGCTGGAAGCCTGATAAAGAAGGACTGCTGTTTTGCCTCTACGTCTGTGTTGCATCCACGACTGCTCTGCTACGAGTGTCTTGCTTGCCTGACTGAGTGTTGCCTGGACGGCTGGTCTGCCCTCACGGCTGTGTCTGTCTGCACAGCTGGCTTGCCTGCCCTACTGTGCTTCACCGCTACACTGCTGCCTAGCGGGTGTTGCTCTTGGCCTGCATTGTCTGCATTGCCTCTTGGTGTCACTGTGCCTTTGTGTCACCTTGCCCTTCACTACAGGGCCATATTTTAAACATTGTTATCGCGGACTATTTGATTAGTCTGTTTATGATTAGTTATTTCATTGACCCTGTTGAGTTAAGTTTGTTTTGTTTATTTAATTTAAGATTAAGTAGACTGTTAGGTTAATTTCTGTTTCTTTGGTTTAGTTGTTTTCGACCCTGTTGCTCTATATTTGTTTTGTTTATTTCAGTTAATATCAGTGAACTGATCAGTATTTTGTAGTATTATTGACTTTTTATTGTTTATCCCAGTAATTGTGTCTTGTTTGCCCCTCTTTAGTTGCTGAGAGCCAAAGGTGTGGTGCTGGTGTCCCCGGTGGCGGCTTCCCCCCTTTTTGTGTGTCGTGCTGTGCTCCCCCTGATTTTGGTGTTCCTTTGTGTGAGTGTGTAGTGATCACGGGTGCCTTAATTTACTTTGTTGGGATCCCTCTCACCCCCCGTCACCTCCATCCACTGGTAAGCCTCAGCATCCCTGAATTAAGATTTCCCCCTTTATTTCCAGTGTGTATGTTGTTCTTACTGTGTTTTTAATGATATTTTAATATATGAAATAAAACATTTGATGAATTGGAACCACGTCTCCTGCCCCTCAGTATTACGAACCTGAGTGCCTTATTGGTACTTTGAATAATTATTTCCTTGGGTGCAATTCCCAAGGTGGCGTTGTCTGGCTTTTAGTTAAATAGTATTTCAAACAATCACTCCCACGTGCCGCCACATTTCCAAAGAATATTTAAAACTGTTCTATAATTCACTCCCACTCAGATCAATGCTCTCTTCCTCCACAACAATCTAAAATAAAGCTTTATCAAATGACAATGATTTACATTTTGCCCGATTGATTGGAGAGTTTTTCTTAAGAAATAACGTCATTACATGTACTTCATTCAATATGAGTATTTAGCTTTTTAAATGTATAACAGCTCATAAAAAAAGATTCAATACTTCTCCATAGTTTGTGAATCTGTTTCAAACATTTGAAGCAGTTATATATAAACTGGGTAAACCGTGGATGTGTTTGGTGAGTTTGTTTGTGTCAAAGTCAGAGAGCCGTGTCTCTCTACAGTGAGAGGTTTTTGTACGGCGGCTCAATGACTTTGTATCACTGTGGTACACGTTCGGTGGAGGAACCAGACTGGATGTTGGAAGTAAGTCAAATGTTAATTTATAAGAGCAATTTCTCTTTGGTTGTACTTTTTATTCAGCTTACTTGGAGAAATAGTTGCCTCTCCATGTTATTGTAAACATACTTTTATAAATATGTTGAACTAAGAGGCTAACTTTACTCCAGCCAAAGACGTTTAAATGTTTTTATGAGTTAAACATTGAACAGAGAATAAATCATTATTTCCACCTTTAATGGTGAAGTAGCATCTTGAGGGCTGGTAGGTTTAGTTCAGTGAGTCAAAGTCAGAGAGCCGTGTCTCTCTACAGTGAGAGGTTTTTGTACGGTGGCTCAATGACTTTGTATCACTGTGGTGGACTTTTGGTGGAGGAACCAGACTGGATGTTGGAAGTAAGTTTCTGCACAAAAACTAAATATGATGTTGTTTAGAGACGTTTTAATTTTGTGTTAGAATGTTTGAGAGATAGATATATATTATTTTAATTGTAATGTTTAGATAGTATTAGTATTCATGTCTTTATTTCTCTTCATCATTGAGCCTAAGTCGGAGCAGCTTTTCCTGAAATGTCTTTATACATTCCCATCATGCTGTCATTTAAACAGCTTCAAATGTGAAATGATGAAACTGCAAATGTTTCATTCACTTATTCTTCATTTTCTCTGTTTTCTGTTTTCAAATAAATTACCAATACAGTTTTTAAATACGGTTGAACAGAGTAAAGATAACGATGGATATTTAAAAAATGTGTTGAATTCTTTCAGACATTATTTTAAAGTTTGTAAAACTGGGTAATTATTGAGATCCACATTAAGCACAATTGATTGTTTCATGTTTCAGGCTCATGTGCCTGGCCAACAAGGGCTTCCCCTCAGACTGGAGTCTGGCCTGGAAGGTGGACGGCAGCAGCAGCAGCAGCAGCTGGGAGGAGAGCAGGAGCCCCGGGGTGCTGGAGAAGGACGCCCACTACAGCTGGAGCAGCACCCTGAGGCTCTCTGCAGATCAGTGGAAGAAGGTGGTCTCTGTGACCTGTGAGGCCACCCAGGGCTCCCAGACTCCGCTCTCAGAGACACTGAGGAGAGACCAGTGTTCCCAGTCCTGAGCTGACTCACTGGGACTCTGCTTTCTCTCTCACACTGCTCTCAGTCTGCTCTCTGGCTCTCAGGACATGTTTCAACATCAACCTGTTTTTGCTTGTGTCGATGGTTTCAACATTTTAAAATAATAAAGATTAATGTGTGTATTATAAAAGTGACATGTCTTCTGATTACATTTCTTTGAGATATTATATATAAAAGTAACCTTATTCACATTCATTCACAAAAGTCAAAACATAACCAAGTAAATATTTCCCATATTACTTTTTAATGATCTTTGGGTTTGGTTATACTTCTGGAATCATTCTAGTTTTATCTTTGTTAATACAAATTGGTTCCAATAAATATAGTATGAACATCATGGTAAACCACAAAGCTCTCTCTTATCACTAATGTTTAAGTACATCCATGTGTGATTTTCATGTGTTGTTAAACTTTAATCTTACAACATATGAATCAAATTTCTACTTAAAATATTTTCAGGACCAGAAATAAAAGCAGGGTGTCATCTGCTGAAGTCATATAACATCAATCTAAATTAAGATGACCTTAAATATTATTGAATGGACACAGTACAACTGCGGAATTATTAAATGAAAAGATTTTTCGCTGATTGAATTAAAACTGATATTATATGAAAACAAAGACAATTTATCACCTTAGCTGTCAATGCATTTTATAAGAATGAAATGGCTCATATGTTTCAGCGTCACATATAACAGTAGATCTTGATTATTTGTATAGATATATTTGAAAATCATTGGTGTAGAAGATGCTTTCACAGTGGTGTTACTCTGAGACGAGGCTTGAGACTCTGATCTTTCTTCCTAAAGCTTTAGTATTTCAGTTTTCAGATGCTTTTGGTTCATCATCTTCGATCCGGATCGTACGAGTCCTTTGAGTCATATGAGTCACCAAGAGCGTAGAAATCCTACCGGTGAAACAGGAGCACATAGTCTCCAACTTCAAATAAATTCAAATTTTAGTGCTACCAGTGAGGGCGGCAGTCCACTGTTTGTGTATTTGTAATTTGTCCCTTGAGATTTGCATTTCACGAGCATATGAAACTAACTTTACATTAACCTCCGCTACACAAACATGATCTAACAACGTTCGTCTCTTAATGCTTGTTTATTGCAGTATTTGGCTTCTTACACTTGACTGGGTGAAGTTGTCCAATTATCTGTGCACAGTATGCAGGGCCGGCCCTAGACATTTTGGTGCCCTAGGCCAGATTATGATTTGGTGCCCCCCCCCCCCCTCCAAGCAATACACAATAGAATATATAAAGAATAAATGAAAAATCTCTACAAAAGACCAATACACTACAAAAACTGAAACGTATTGACATGTTGGTTATATACATAAAGAAGGTTTCAAATGTATTCAGTATTGTATGAACATTTTTTAATTGGGGGGTGGACGTCACATCCTCTAGGGGGGTCCGGGGGTATGCACCCCCGCAAAGATTTTTTTTAACATTTTAAGTAAAATGCTTCAATCTGGAGGACTTTGAGCAGAAGTACTAGAGACTAGATCTAGGGGTACAACTCTAAAACACCCATATGAAAAAGATCGGTTTACATTTTAATAACCAAATAAGTATGTGAACATAACCAATAACCTACCATAGCCAGACTACAACACAACGAATAAAGCTAGAAATCTAGGTGTAGTGATGGACTCAGACCTGAATTTTAACAGTCACATTACAACAGTTATTCAGTCGGCATACTATCACCTGAAGAACATATCTAGGATTACAAAACTAATGTCACAGCAGGATTTAGAAAAGCTTGTCCATGCCTTTATCTTCAGTAGACTCGACTACTGCAATAGTGTATTCACAGGGCTGACAAAACAATCCATCAGAAAGCTGCAGCTGATTCAGAACGCTGCTGCTCGAGTCCTCACTAACACTAAAAGAGTGGATCACATCAGTCCGGTTCTGAAACCTTTACACTGGCTTCCAGTCGGCCAAAGAATTGATTTTAAAGTTCTATTGCTAGTTTTTAAATCTCTAAATGGTTTAGGACCAAAGTATATCAACGATCTCCTACATAATTATGAACCATCAAGGTGTCTCAGGTCTTCTGGGTCGGGTCTGCTCTCTGTTCAGAGAGTAAGAACAAAACATGGAAAAGCAGCGTTTAGCTATTATGCCCCGACAATCTGGAACAAACTACCCGAATCATGCACGTCTGCAGAAACTCGTACTATTTTCAAATCCAGACTGAAAACATATCTTTTTGCCGCTGCTTTTAATTGAGCTGTTCATATTCGCACTGCAGTATGCCATTTAAACATGTATTGTATACCTGTTGTGTTTATTTGATTATCTTTGCTTTTTAATGCCTGTTGTAAAATGCCATTATATAATGTGTTTTACTGTATTTATTCTTCAAATGTCTTTTAATTTATTTTATAAAGCACTTTGAATTGTCACGTGCTAAAAAGTGCTATATAAATAAACTTGCCTTATTATTTTTTGTCCAAGAGATGCTGATTTCAAACCGTTGTTTCATTTGCTGTTTCTTCCGGAATGAGAGGAGTTCGTCCCAAAGCGTGCTGCTGTGTTTACCCCCTCCTCCTGAAGGAAGGGACCCTCATTTACTGTATCTGTGGGTTTGACTACAGACAGAGTTCACTCAGTCACAGAGTGGGAGTGGGTAGGGTGTGGTTTGGAATTGGGCCTTTGGAAAGTATGTTTTGTGTGTGGAGGAAGGTGGAGGAAGAGGAGGAGGGGAGCCTGGCAGCTTGTCAGAGGGAATTTGGGAAGCATCCAGCTCTTTATGTGGGGTTTCCTCAATTTGACTGCGAGTGAGTCAATCATTTTTTGGGATCTTTGTGATCTCTTTGCAGGGCAGTGCTTACTTGCGATTACATGTTTGCCTTTATGTCAATGACATTGGATTTACTCTGTTTACCGGGTTATTCAGCCGCTTTGAAAAGATTGTTTTTTGAGTTGGACAATTCCTGTGGACTTGAACATTTCTCCAGTTATTTTAGTTTGTGCTTTATTTGGGCACTTATTTCAAAACAAATTGTATTTAAGTTGCCATTCAGATTCCTACTTGTGTTTTAGCACTCTACATGGCCAGACAGCCTCCTTTATCTCTGATCTTCTACAGGGCTGTACACTAGGAGGTCAGAAACGTCTCATGATCAGGGCATGCTGGATTTACCTCACTGCAGACTTTAAAGTGAAGGTGATGTTTGATTTGAAGTCGGGACTTTTGATCTTTGGGAGTCACTCCAGTGAGACAGAAGTGAACACTGTTCAAAAAGAAGCTGAGGACCAATGAGTTTAGTGTGGCTTTTACAGATTTAGTATTTTACTATTGTGTGTATGAGTTCATTCTTTTAATATATTATTAGAAATATTTCAGAAGTCTTTGCTTGAAAAAGAAAAAAGTTACACGCTTAATGGAGATGAAAGTGTGTGTGTGTGTGTGTGTGTGTGTGTGTGTGTGTGTGTGTGTGTGTGTGTGTGTCCTCAGTGAAGTGTATCAGTCTCTGCAGTAGCTTCCAGCTGCAGCAGTCAGTTCAGTTCCTGTTCAGTCTGACTGAGGGAGGTTTTTGTACGACGCTTTTTCACTGTGTGAACACCCACTGACTGTTGATGTGATGTCCACTCGTACAGTAGTAAACTGCTGCGTCATCAGTCTGGACTCCACTGATGGTCAGAGTGAAGTCAGAGTTTGATCCACTGCCTGTAAAACGGTCTGAAATCCCTGATTCTCGAGTGCTAGTTGCTTAATGAGCAGTTTAGGAGTTCCTCCATCTCTCTGTTGGTACCAGGCTAAATAGTTCAATAATATTCTGACTGGTCCTACATGTGATGGAGACGGAGCGTCCCGGAGCAGAGCTCACTGCTCCAGACTGAGTCACTGTGACCTGGCCTCTGGACTCTGAGGATACAGAGACAAAGACATAAAGCAGCGTCATGGTTTTGTCCGCTTCATTTCAGAGGGACGGATGTTCACAGAGGAGAGGAGTTTGATTCTCTGGACTTTACCTGTGAAGCAGCAGCAGAGGAGAGTCCAGATGAGGACGCAGATCAAAGTCATGTTCTTGATGAGGAGGATTCCTGTGGCTTCTGTTGTCATGAAGGACAGCTGTCAGTCATCCAGTGTTCAACTCTCAGGACTATAAAGTGTCCCAGAGCACTGGAGCATGGTGCTGCTGATGCAAAGTGTCTCTCTATGGAAATGCTCTGACTGACTCCAACAGGGACCTGGATTATTGATCACGAAGAAGAAGATAAAGAAGATGGACCTCCCCTGGGGGAACATTCAGTTTCCACTCTGTTTTCTTTATACACACACCTTACAAGTACATAGGTGCACAGGAGCATGTGCCAGGGAGCACTTGGGGGTTCGGTGCCCTGCTCAAGGGCACTGCCGCCCGGAATGGGTCAGGGCTCACTTGTTCTTTCCAAAGAATATTTAAAACTGTCCTATAATTCACTCCCACTCGAATCAATGCTCTCTTCCTCCACAACAATCTAAAATAAAGCTTTATCAAATGACAATGATTTACATTTTGCCCGATTGATTAGAGAGTTTTTCTTAAGAAATAACGTCATTACATGTACTTCATTCAATATGAGTATTTTGCTTTTTAAATGTATAACAGCTCATAAAAAAAGATTCAATACTTCTCCATAGTTTGTGAATCTGTTTCAAACATTTGAAGCAGTTATTATATAAACTGGGTAAACCGTGGATGTGTTTGGTGAGTTTGTTTGTGTCAAAGTCAGAGAGCCGTGTCTCTCTACAGTGAGAGGTTTTTGTACGGCGGCTCAATGACTTTGTATCACTGTGGTACACGTTCGGTGGAGGAACCAGACTGGATGTTGGAAGTAAGTCAAATGTTAATTTATAAGAACAATTTCTCTTTTGTTGTACTTTTTATTCAGCTTACTAGGAGAAATAGTTGCCTCTCCATGTTATTGTATACATACTTTTATAAATATGTTGAACTAAGAGGCTAACTTTACTCCAGCAAAAGACGTTTAAATGTTTTTATGAGTTAAACATTGAACAGAGAATAAATCATTATTTCCACCTTTAATGGTGAAGTAGCATCTGGAGGGCTGGTAGGTTTAGTTCAGTGAGTCAAAGTCAGAGAGCCGTGTCTCTCTACAGTGAGAGGTTTTTGTACGGCGGCTCAATGCTTTGTATCACTGTGGTTGACTTTTGGTGGAGGAACCAGACTGGATGTTGGAAGTAAGTTTCTGCACAAAAACTAAATATGATGTTGTTTAGAGACGTTTTAATTCTGTGTTAGAATGTTTGAGAGATAGATATATATTATTTTAATTGTACTGTTTAGATAGTATTAGTATTCATGTCTTTATTTCTCTTCATCATTGAGCCTAAGTCGGAGCAGCTTTTCCTGAAATGTCTTTATACATTCCCAACATGCTGTCATTTAAACAGCTTCAAATGTGAAATGATGAAACTGCTAATGTTTCATTCACTTATTCTTCATTTTTTCTGTTTTCTGTTTTCAAATAAGTTACCAATACAGTTTTTAAATACGGTTGAACAGAGTAAAGATAACGATGGATATTTAAAAAATGTGTTGAATTCTTTCAGACATTATTTTAAAGTTTGTAAAACTGGGTAATTATTGAGATTCACATTAAGCACAATTGATTGTTTCATTTCCCGTATTTGTTCATTTATCCACTAAATAATTTAATTATAGTTTGTAGAGTTCAGGTTTTGGATGATTTAGACCACAACTATTTAAAATGTGTCCTAATGTTGTACTTTATTTCCAGTGTAGTCTGACATATTTCAGGTGATTCTGTATGAAGTGTCTCCGTGCTGATTTGCATGAGAGGCTTCTTAAAGGGAAGTGAAACAATGTGTGAGTGAGAGACTGATGGAGCAGAACCAACATCTGACAGAAACTCCTTAAAGGAGAAACGCTCTCACAGTAAAGGTGTCCCAGTGTCTGCTGGTTGATCGACAGCTGTGTGCTCCCTGTCCTCTAATCTGATTGGTGTTCCCTAGGTGATGTCCGTCCCACCCTGACGGTGCTGCCCCCCTCCACAGAAGAGCTGCAGCAGGGGAAGGCCACGCTCATGTGCCTGGCCAACAAGGGCTTCCCCTCAGACTGGAGTCTGGCCTGGAAGGTGGACGGCAGCAGCAGCAGCAGCTGGGAGGAGAGCAGGAGCCCCGGGGTGCTGGAGAAGGACGCCCACTACAGCTGGAGCAGCACCCTGAGGCTCTCTGCAGATCAGTGGAGGAAGGTGGTCTCTGTGACCTGTGAGGCCACCCAGGGCTCCCAGACTCCGCTCTCAGAGACACTGAGGAGAGACCAGTGTTCCCAGTCCTGAGCTGACTCACTGGGACTCTGCTTTCTCTCTCACACTGCTCTCAGTCTGCTCTCTGGCTCTCAGGACATGTTTCAACATCAACCTGTTTTTGCTTGTGTCGATGGTTTCAACATTTTAAAATAATAAAGATAATGTGTGTATTATAAAAGTGACATGTCTTCTGATTACATTTCTGTGAGATATTATATATAAAGTAACCTTATTCACATTCATTCACAAAAGTCAAAACATTACCAAGTCAATATTTCCCATATTACATTTCAATGATCTTTGGGTTTGGTTATACTTCTGGAATCATTCTTTTTATCTTTGTTAATACAAATTGGTTCCAATAAATATAGTATGAACATCATGGTAAACCACAAAGCTCTCTCTTATCACTAATGTTTAAGTACATCCATGTGTGATTTTCATGTGTTGTTAAACTTTAATCTTACAACATATGAATCAAATATTCTACTTAACATATTTTCAGGAACAGAAATAAAAGCAGGGTGTCATCTGCTGAAGTCATATAACATCAATCTAAATTAAGATGACCTTAAATATTATTGAATGGACACAGTACAACTGCGGAATTATTAAATGAAAAGTTTTTTTGCTGATTGAATTAAAACTGATATTATAGGAAAACAAAGACTATTTATCACCTTAGCTGTGTCAATGCATTTGTTTTCAAATTACCATGAACAGTAATTTACAGACATCTGGCATACTTCATTTTATTGTTGGTAGCAGTCAAACTAGCACTGAGTCAAACAGTGTCAGTTTTATTAAGAACTTATGGTAAAGCAGAAAAAACATGCATTATTTTACTCTGGTAGCCTACTACTCAAAAATGAAGAGCTGCTGATTTGACAAAGCAAACGCGAGAGACGGCTGAGTTGACCGCAGTACCGGAACGGACGACATTATCTTAATATCTTCTGAAAATAAATGCGAGTGACACACACACACACACACACACACACACACACACACACACACACACACACACACACACACACACACACACACACACACACGCCCTGGTGACCGGACATCTCCTTCATAAAACGAATAATAAGGCGTAATAATCGGGCAGTTCGGTGTAGGTGTGTGTGTCCCACTCGTGCAGAAACCATCCGCTCACCTTCTCTGCGTCTCACAAAGACACGGAGGTTGTAACAGAACATCTCAAATTTGGACCAAAGTAGAGATTTCCACTGGTCTAATGTCCATTCCTTGTGTTTCTTGGCCCAAACAATTCTCTTCTTCTTGTTGTTCATCCTCAGTAGTGGATCTTTGCAGCAGTTGGACCATGAAGGCCTGATTCACGCAGTCTCCTCTGAACAGTGGATGTTGAGATTTGTCTGCTCCTTGAGCTCTGTGATCATTTATGTGGGCTCTAATCTGAGGTGCTTTAATTTGCAGTTTCTGAGGCTGGTAACTGATGTATTTATCCTCTGCAGCAGAGGTGTCTCTTGCTCTTCCTTTCTCGGGGGGGGGGGTCCTCATGAGAGCCAGTCTCATCATAGCGTTCGATATTTTTTGCGACTGCACTTGAGGAAACATTCAAAGTTCTTGAAATGTTCCGGATAGACTGGCCTTCATTTCTTAAAGTGATGATGGACGGTCGTTTCTCTTCACTGAGTTGAGTTCTTGCCATAATATGGATTATTTACAACAGTAGTCAAATAGGGCTTTCCACTGTGCACTAACCCTACCTCTGTACAACACAACTGATGGCCTCAAACACATTCAGAAGGCAAGTCATTCCACACATTGACTCTTGACAAGGCACACGTGTTAATTCAAAACCATTCCAGGTGACGACCTCATGAAGCTGACTGAGAGAAGCCAAGAGTGTGCAAAGCTGTCATCAAGGCAAAAGGGGGCTACTTTGAAGAATCTAAAATATGAATCATATTCTGGATTGTTTAACACTTTTTAGTTTCCCATTCCATGTGTTCTTTGATCGTTTTGATGTCTTCAGTATTAATCTACAAAGCAGAAACATTTTTAAATAAACAAAAACCATTGAATGAGAAGGTGTGTCTAAACTTTTGACTGGTACTGTATATTTTATAGTGACAAATTGGTTTAACAAGTCAGCCAGGTCAACCCTTGTTCTACTAAAATATAACACCATGTAATGTTTGTTGCATTTTAGGAGCATTTTCATGTTTATGTCATGAAAAAACAAGATAAAAAATATTTTATTAAAGTGTGTTTAACCTTTAGTGCTTCTCTTCACACAGATACCTGTCCAACGTCATCGTCCTGAACCGAATACCAAAGTACATTTCCCTCTGAAAGACATCCTGACTCCATCTGCTGGTGAATAAATGACATAGCAGCATTTCCTGCTGTTGATAATTCATCCTGTGACAGAGGTCAGAGAAAACCAAAGAGGATTTTGACATTGTCGAACAGAGCTGAGACGCCATTACAGGGTGTGAGATCTCTGCCGGTACACAGTAAGAAGTAACGGTAAGCAGATGGGTAAAAATCCGAAGTCCCGGTACTGCGTACCGGTGAGTACCGGCCCAATTCAAGCACTGAGTAAACTGAGTAAACTGTGGATGTGTTTGGTGAGTTTGTTTGTGTCAAAGTCAGAGAGCCGTGTCTCTCTACACAGAAGATGCTTTTACAGTTGTGTTACTCTGAGAAGAGGCTTGAGACTCTGATCTTTCTTCCTAAAGCTTCAGTATTTCAGTTTTCAGAAGCTTTTGGTGGAAATAGAGGAGGAGGGAAGCATGGCAGCTTGTCAGAGGGAGTTCAGGAAGCACACAGCTCTTTATGTGGTGTTTCCTCGACTCGCTAAAGAAAATTGAGACCAGTGGAGTCTGAGGACGATAAAGACGGAGCAGAAAGTCCAGCCAGAGCCGAAGCATTCTATCCCTCCTCGACTGCTGGGGAGTCAAATCATATTTGGGTCTTTGTGATCTCTTGGTGCATTTATGTCAATGACATTGGATTAAGATACATAGATACCATAGATATACACTTTATTAATCCCAATTTGGGAAATTATTTTGTTACAGGACCAGTGTTTTCAACATTAAAATACAAATACTTAAAAAGTGTAATAGAGTTAACAATTCAAAATAAAATGAAAATGAATACAAATATATCCAATATAAACAATATAAAACATTCTGGATAATTAAAATGTTTTAAAAAGGTCAAACATACTGCAGTAGCAGGAAAATAGGCTTATACCATACTGTATGAGAACATATCATTTACAAATATACAGAACATTGCAAATTGTTGTCCGGAAGTGGAGCTCAACTATGCAGCAGTGAGCTCTCTGCCAGCCAGAGGTGAGGTGTTGAAAAGTGTTATTGCAGGAGGCAGGAATGTTTTCCTGTCCCTCTCTGTGTGACAGCGGAGCAGTCTGTTGGAGAAGGAGCTCCTGTCTGTCCAGCTGCAGGTGGAGAGGGTGGGTGGGGTCCTCCATGATGGACAACAGTTAGTTCAGTGTCCTCCTCTCCACCACAGCTACAAACTGTCCAGTTTCACACCGATGATAGAGCCAGCTTTCTTCATCAGTTTATTGATCCTGCTGGTGTCACCGGCTCTGATGCTGCCCCCCCCCCCCCCCCAGCAGACCGCAGCAAAGAAGAGTGCACTGGCCACAACAGACTGGTAGAAGATCTCCAACATCTTGCTGCACACGTGGAAGGATCTCAGCTTCCTCAGAAAATAGAGTCGGCTCATCCCCTTCTTGGCTGAGGTGATGTGCAGCAACATTAACCTTAACCTTTCTGTTGGTCGCTTGTTAGCAGACCCTTCACGCCAGGGCAGAGAGAACAGGTACAGGCAGGGCCCGTAGTGATAGCCCTATAGTTTAAATCTACTACCCACAAATAAACATATGGACATGGGTTACTATTTAAAAAAAATTGTAAATGTATTTAGGAACCTATCCATGTGATTTTAAGTGGGGGTGGACCTCAAGTCCTCTAGGGGGGTCCGGGGGCATGCTCCCCCGGTACGATTTTTTTAAATTTTTGAGTTAAATGCATCAATCTGGTGCACTTTGAGGGGAAAATTAAGAGATCTATGGGAACACCTATATGAAACAGAACTGTATAAATTTCAATAATCATAAGATCATGGCCATAACCAATAACATACCATTCCAATATGAAAAAACACTGAAACTTCTTTATTTATTTATTTTTGGTTCATTTATAGTTATGAGTGTCTGGGCTCCTGAATCAGCCTCTCCTGTTCCCTCCTCTCTCCCTCCTCCCCCATCCCCCTCTCTCCTCTCCCCTCCCCCCTCTCCCTCCTCTCCCTCCTCTCCCCCCTCTCCATCCTCTCCCTCCTCTACCCCCTCTCCATCCTCTCCCTCCTCTCCATCGTCTCCCTCCTCTCCCTCCTCTCCCTCCTCTCCCCCTCTCCATCCTCCCCTCCTCTACCCCCTCTCCATCCTCTCCCTCCTCTCCATCGTCTCCCTCCTCTCCCTCCTCTCCCTCCTCTCCCCTCTCCCTCCTCTCCCTCCTCTCCATCGTCTCCCTCCTCTCCCCCTCTCCATCCTCTCCATCCTCTCCCTCCTCTCCTCCTCTCCCCCCTCACCCTCCTCCCCCCTCTCCATCCTCTCCCCCTCTCCCTCCTCCCTCCCTCCTCTCCCCCTCTCCCTCCTCTCCCTCCTCTCCCTCCTCTCCCCCCTCTCCCCCCTCTCCCTCCTCTCCATCCTCTCCATTCTCTCCCCCCTCTCCCTTCTCTCCCCTCTCCATCCTCTTTATCCTCTCCCTCCTCTCCCTCCTCTCCCCCTGCTCCTCTTTGAGGCAGCAGCAAAGACTAGTTTTAGCTCTCAACAAGTTTTAAAAGTTTATCTTACTTTTTTTCACCTAGTTAACTTTTTTTTTTATTATTCATGCATATTTTACTAATCACTCCCCCCTCAAATGGAAATATGTGTTTACATAAATGGTGACCAAACCGTTTGAGACCCACTGAGAACTTAGACTAAGTTAACTATCTAAACACTCAGAGAGGCCTTTACCTCACCTGAGCTGAGGTTATCCCGAGCTTGAATGGCACACAGAGACCAATCAAGGGCTTTGATTTATGATCTGTATGACAGTGGCCATGTCGGCAGGCCACATCATGTAGACAGCCAGTCACCCTGTGTGAGGCAGGCCACTTAACAGGCCTGGCCATCGGGACACCCCCCGGTCCTCCCGATGAACAGTCCGGGACTGGGTACAGGAGGTGTAGAGCGAGGGATCATTGTCCACAAGTTCATCGATCGCAGATGGCGTCGTGGTCACAGACGAATACAAAATAAAATTACAAATGTTTCTTTTTTTAATAAAAAAAAAAATGGGTCGCGAAATATACTTGGGTGGCCGTTAATATACGTGGGCGGCACGCCCAAGTAAAGTCTATGTGTGGGAAACCCTGTTACTGGATTATTCAACCGCTTTTAAAAGACCGTTTTTTGAGTTGGACAATTCCTGTGCACTTGAACATTTCTCCAGTTATCTTTGTTTGTGCTATTGTTGGGGACAGAGTTATTTCAAAACAAGGATGTTTGATTTGAAGTTGGGACTTTTGGTCTTTGGGAGTCACTCCAGTGAGACAGAAGTGAACACTGTTCAAAAGGAAAATGAGCACCCATGAGTTTAGTGTGGCTTTTATAGATTTAGATTTACAATGTTCCTCTGGTGTGTGTATGAGTTCACTCTCTTTATATTCTCTTGAGAAGTATTTCAGAATTCTTTGCTTGAAAAAGAAGAAAGTGACACGCTTAATGGAGATGACGGACATTTCATGTGTGTGTGTGTGTGTGTGTGTGTGTGTGTGTGTGTGTGTGTGTGTGTGTGTGTGTGCTCAGTGAAGTGTATCAGTCTCTGCAGTAGCTTCCAGCTGCAGCAGTCAGTTCAGTTCCTGTTCAGTCTGACTGAGGGAGGTTTTTGTACGACGCTTTTTCACTGTGTGAAACCCACTGACTGTTGGGTAATGGACACTCTGACAGTAGTAAACTGCTGCGTCATCAGTCTGGACTCCACTGATGGTCAGAGTGAAGTCAGAGTTTGATCCACTGCCTGTAAAACGGTCTGAAATCCCTGATTCTCGAGTGCTAGTATGCTTAATGAGCAGTTTAGGAGTTCCTCCATCTCTCTGTTGGTACCAGGCTAAAGAGTTCACACATAATATTCTGACTGGTCCTACATGTGATGGAGACGGAGCGTCCCGGAGCAGAGCTCACTGCTCCAGACTGAGTCACTGTGACCTGGCCTCTGGACTCTGAGGATACAGAGACAAAGACATAAAGCAGCGTCATGGTTTTGTCCGCTTCATTTCAGAGGGACGGATGTTCACAGAGGAGAGGAGTTTGATTCTCTGGACTTTACCTGTGAAGCAGCAGCAGAGGAGAGTCCAGATGAGGACGCAGATCAAAGTCATGTTCTTGATGAGGAGGATTCCTGTGGCTTCTGTTGTCATGAAGGACAGCTGTCAGTCATCCAGTGTTCAACTCTCAGGACTATAAAGTGTCCCAGAGCACTGGAGCATGGTGCTGCTGATGCAAAGTGTCTCTCTATGGAAATGCTCTGACTGACTCCAACAGGGACCTGGATTATTGATCACAAGAAGAAGATAAAGAAGATGGACCTCCCCTGGGGGAACATTCAGTTTCCACTCTGTTTTCTTTATACACACACCTTACAAGTACATAGGTGCACAGGAGCATGTGCCAGGGAGCACTTGGGGGTTCGGTGCCCTGCTCAAGGGCACTGCCGCCCGGAATGGGTCAGGGCTCACTTGTTCTTTCCAAAGAATATTTAAAACTGTCCTATAATTCACTCCCACTCGAATCAATGCTCTCTTCCTCCACAACAATCTAAAATAAAGCTTTATCAAATGACAATGATTTACATTTTGCCCGATTGATTAGAGAGTTTTTCTTAAGAAATAACGTCATTACATGTACTTCATTCAATATGAGTATTTTGCTTTTTAAATGTACAACAGCTCATAAAAAAGATTCAATACTTCTCCATAGTTGTGAATCTGTTTCAAACATTTGAAGCAGTTATTATATAAACTGGGTAAACCGTGGATGTGTTTGGTGAGTTTGTTTGTGTCAAAGTCAGAGAGCCGTGTCTCTCTACAGTGAGAGGTTTTGTACGGCGGCTCAATGACTTTGTATCACTGTGGTACACGTTCGGTGGAGGAACCAGACTGGATGTTGGAAGTAAGTCAAATGTTAATTTATAAGAGCAATTTCTCTTTGTTGTACTTTTTATTCAGCTTACTAGGAGAAATAGTTGCCTCTCCATGTTATTGTATACATATTTTATAAATATGTTGAACTAAGAGGCTAACTTTACTCCAGCAAAAGACGTTTAAATGTTTTTATGAGTTAAACATTGAACAGAGAATAAATCATTATTTCCACCTTTAATGGTGAAGTAGCATCTGGAGGGCTGGTAGGTTTAGTTCAGTGAGTCAAAGTCAGAGAGCCGTGTCTCTCTACAGTGAGAGGTTTTTGTACGGCGGCTCAATGACTTTGTATCACTGTGGTTGACTTTTGGTGGAGGAACCAGACTGGATGTTGGAAGTAAGTTTCTGCACAAAAACTAAATATGATGTTTTAATTCTGTGTTAGAATGTTTGAGAGATAGATATATATTATTTTAATTGTAATGTTTAGTTAGTATTAGTATTCATGTCTTTATTTCTCTTCATCATTGAGCCTAAGTCGGAGCAGCTTTTCTGAAATGTCTTTATACATTCCCAACATGCTGTCATTTAAACAGCTTCAAATGTGAAATGATGAAACTGCTAATGTTTCATTCACTTATTCTTAATTTTTCTCTTCTCCCTCTGTTTCAAATAAATTACGAATACAGTTTTTAAATACGGTTGAACAGAGTAAAGATAACGATGGATATTTAAAAATGTGTTGAATTCTTTCAGACATTATTTTAAAGTTTGTAAACTGGGTAATTATTGAGATTCACATTAAGCACAATTGATTGTTTTTCCCGTATTTGTTCATTTATCCACTAAATAATTTAATTATGGTTTGTAGAGTTCAGGTTTTGGATGATTTAGACCACAACTATTTAAAATGTGTCCTAATGTTGTACTTTATTTCCAGTGTAGTCTGACATATTTCAGGTGATTCTGTATGAAGTGTCTCCGTGCTGATTTGCATGAGAGGCTTCTTAAAGGGAAGTGAAACAATGTGTGAGTGAGAGACTGATGGAGCAGAACCAACATCTGACAGAAACTCCTTAAAGGAGAAACGCTCTCACAGTAAAGGTGTCCCAGTGTCTGCTGGTTGATCGACAGCTGTGTGCTCCCTGTCCTCTAATCTGATTGGTGTCTCCTAGGTGATGTCCGTCCCACCCTGACGGTGCTGCCCCCCTCCACAGAAGAGCTGCAGCAGGGGAAGGCCACGCTCATGTGCCTGGCCAACAAGGGCTTCCCCTCAGACTGGAGTCTGGCCTGGAAGGTGGACGGCAGCAGCAGCAGCAGCTGGGAGGAGAGCAGGAGCCCCGGGGTGCTGGAGAAGGACGCCCACTACAGCTGGAGCAGCACCCTGAGGCTCTCTGCAGATCAGTGGAGGAAGGTGGTCTCTGTGACCTGTGAGGCCACCCAGGGCTCCCAGACTCCGCTCTCAGAGACACTGAGGAGAGACCAGTGTTCCCAGTCCTGAGCTGACTCACTGGGACTCTGCTTTCTCTCTCACACTGCTCTCAGTCTGCTCTCTGGCTCTCAGGACATGTTTCAACATCAACCTGTTTTTGCTTGTGTCGATGGTTTCAACATTTTAAAATAATAAAGATTAATGTGTGTATTATAAAAGTGACATGTCTTCTGATTACATTTCTGTGAGATATTATATATAAAGTAACCTTATTCACATTCATTCACAAAAGTCAATATTTCCCATATTACTTTTAATGATCTTTGGGTTTGGTTATACTTCTGGAATCATTCTAGTTTTATCTTTGTTAATACAAATTGGTTCCAATAAATATAGTATGAACATCATGGTAAACCACAAAGCTCTCTCTTATCACTAATGTTTAAGTACATCCATGTGTGATTTGCATGTGTTGCTAAACTTTAATCTTACAACATATGAATCAAATATTCTACTTAAAATATTTTCAGGACCAGAAATAAAAGCAGGGTGTCATCTGCTGAAGTCATATAACATCAATCTAAATTAAGATGACCTTAAATATTATTGAATGGACACAGTACAACTGCGGAATTATTAAATGAAAAGATTTTTCGCTGATTGAATTAAAACTGATATTATATGAAAACAAAGACTATTTATCACCTTAGCTGTGTCAATGCCACAAGGCGCATGACGTGTGTGTTTGTGCTCTGCTCTGTGTGTGTGTGTGTGTGTGTGTGTGTGTGTGTGTGTGTGTTCGGTGTGTTCGTGTATGTCCGACACCGGCATTTGTTTTCAAATGACCATGAACAGTAATTTACACACATCTGGCCAGTACTCCATAGGTATATGTGTGTGTTCCCAAATGAAATAAATGTGTTTAATCTTAATCTCGATGTAGTGCTCAGTGCTGTCGGAGTGCAGGGGAACACTGCGGTCAACTCAGCCGTCTCTCGCGTTTGCTTGGTCAAATCAGCAGCTCTTACTTTTTGAGTGCGCGATTAATAGCGCCTTTACGGTAATCGGCCGAGAAGCGGCACTGACACAAGTACAAGAGTACAATAATGCATGTTTTTGTGCAATATTTGCGATAAAAATATGTTTTATCATAAGTTCTTAATAAAACTGACACTGTTGGACTCAGTAGGCTACTTGTTTGACTGCTACCAACAATAAAATGAAGTGCTTTTACGGTGTACTTTTTCAGTTATTCTCTGTCAAAGTCCCCTCCTGAGAACAAATTCAAGCCACTTTTGCAATATTTGATGAGTGATAAAATGATTGTTAGCCATAAGTTCAACCTGTTAAGCCCCGAAAACCCCGCCGGCGGGGCTTTTTAATTTTTTTTCACGACACTGTGTCTCAGGACTTCTTAATATTTAAAAAACTATGAATGTGTCATACCCTCCTAACGGGAAGAAACTCAGCTAACTGATGATACGAACCATTTTTACCAAAACACAAGTCTCACAAGAAGGGTCTAAATGAGCCCTGAACGAAAACATGCTAACGCACTTAGCATAAAACTCTAGGTATAAATCGATCGATATACTTATTGGATCTGCACAGACAAGTTTAGCTAACATGCTGAGATTCCACAGATTATAGAAATATAAGTATCATCACTGAGCGATCAGAACTCGCGACAGGGGAAGCAAATACAGACAACACACGACGTAGCTTTAGGTAGCAAAACACGGAGATATGCTCACCTTTAGCTGTTATTCTGATCAAAAGTTGTGTTCAATGGCATTAAAACGAGAAAAAACGCGGCTGAAGGTTAATCCATAAGTTCTTCCAATGTGTCTGTCACTTTGAACAAATTATTGATAATCCATAATTCCATTTTTATGTAAAAATCGGAGAATTAATATTAGCTGCTAATGGTAGCCACCAGAGTGTATCGCAGCTTCCGGTTTTGGCTACGCATCACTCTCACTCCTTATTTGGTAACGTGTGTGTATGTGGAACTTCCCCTCGATTCCATTGGTTCTAGCGGTTAAAAAGAGATGTCAATCATCAAAATTGACCAAGGGGGACCAGAGATAGGTCAAATCCACCCAAATGACCCCAGAAGTGGGTTTTTTTTGCTAAATCTCTTTAAAAAGGTAAAAAATTTCACTTGTTTTGCATCAATCTTGATACAGGGTACTTATTATATGTTATAGTTTGGATTCCTAAAGCTTTTAGTCTACGATCCCATCATTCAAGGGTGGTTTTCACTATAACGGAGCTTACACACGGCGGCGTGCGTTGAAGCTTCCCGGCGGGCATGTCTGAAGCTAGACCAAAAACCAATCACCTGAATCTCCCGCCCCGGACACACAAGCAGCGGTTTGATTGGCTAGAGCTTTTACTGGCATATGATTCGATTGGCTGACGCTTCCGTCGAAGCTTCAAAAGTAGAACATTGCTCTACTTTTGAAGCTACGCTTTGCTCCCACAATGCAGTTCGGCGAAGCGTGACGTCACCCCAGTCAAAGTGAATGGGCAGAAGCGTTGAAGCTTCACCGCACGCCGCCGTGTGTAAGCTCCGTCAGTAATGTGTTTTTTTTAGACGGACACAATAATTTACATTTTTTTACTATGTTCAATCTGAATTTACTTTAAAGGGGACCTATCATGCAAAATGCACTTTGTGATGTCTTTTATACATACATATGTGTCCCCGGTGTTCCAGGGAACTCACAAAGTGTCAGAAAACACAACCCTCTCTCTTTTCCTCCATACCCAAATCTCTAAAAACGGGGCTGCAACGGATTTGATATGGGTGGATTTTTTATTTGCACCTTTTTGACGTAATGTAGGTGCACTCCGCCTGATTGGTCAACTCTCCACCAATCAGGGGAATGAGAGGTTGGGCCATGTTGACTCTCCACTCGTAATCACAGCAAGCATGATAACATGACGCTCGTGCCGGGGCCGTGTCACACCCCCCTCTTCCGCATGGGGGCGTGGTCAGCTGAATCAGACCTTGCAAAGACAGAGCTGGAGTGAGGCAAAATGAGGCATGGCTAAAATGCATGATCTGTTTCGTATTTTGAAAATTAAAACGTATTAATATACCTTATATATATATATATATACACCTTATATATTATTTAAATATAGCATGATAGGTCCCCTTTAAAATAAAAAAAATCTATATTGATTGTGACTCTTCTACATCCAACTCACAGGTTTATCATTGCTTTGAGAAAAAATATTATTAATTTTCCCCTTTTAGAAGTGTAGTTATGGTCATTTGTTCTGGGAATGTCATTTTCGAGCCTGAGACCTGGAAAACAGGCTCGGGGCTTAACAGGTTAATAAAATTGGTACTGTTGGACTCAGTACTTGTTAAACTACTACCACAAATACAAAGTAATATTGCTAGTTTTTAAATCTCTAAATGGTTTAGGACCAAAGTATATCAACGATCTCCTACATAATTATGAACCATCAAGGTGTCTCAGGTCTTCTGGGTCGGGTCTGCTCTCGGTTCCGAGAGTAAGAACAAAACATGGAAAAGCAGCGTTTAGCTATTATGCCCCGACAATCTGGAGCAAACTACCCGAATCATGCACGTCTGCAGAAACTCGTACTATTTTCAAATCCAGACTGAAAACATATCTTTTTGCCGCTGCTTTTAATTGAGCTGTTCATATTCGCACTGCAGTATGCCATTTAAACATGTATTGTATACCTGTTGTGTTTATTTGATTATCTTTGCTTTCTAATGCCTGTTGTAAAATGCCATTATATAATGTGTTTTACTGTATTTATTCTTAAAATGTCTTTTAATTTATTTTATAAAGTACTTTGAATTGTCACGTGCTGAAAAGTGCTATATAAATAAACTTGCCTTGCCTTATTATTTTTTGTCCAAGAGATGCTGATTTCAAACCGTTGTTTCATTTGCTGTTTCTTCCGGAATGAGAGGAGTTCGTCCCAAAGCGTGCTGCTGTGTTTACCCCCTCCTCCTGAAGGAAGGGACCCTCATTTACTGTATCTGTGGGTTTGACTACAGACAGAGTTCACTCAGTCACAGAGTGGGAGTGGGTAGGGTGTGGTTTGGAATTGGGCCTTTGGAAAGTATGTTTTGTGTGTGGAGGAAGGTGGAGGAAGGTGGAGGAAGAGGAGGAGGGGAGCCTGGCAGCTTGTCAGAGGGAATTTGGGAAGCATCCAGCTCTTCATGTGGGGTTTCCTCAATTTGACTGCGAGTGAGTCAATCATTTTTTTGGATCTTTGTGATCTCTTTGCAGGGCAGTGCTTACTTGCGATTACATGTTTGCCTTTATGTCAATGACATTGGATTTACTCTGTTTACCGGGTTATTCAGCCACTTTGAAAAGATTGTTTTTTGAGTTGGACAATTCCTGTGGACTTGAACATTTCTCCAGTTATTTTAGTTTGTGCTTTATTTGGGCACTTATTCCAAAACAAATTGTATTTAAGCTGCCATTCAGATTCCTACTTGTGTTTTAGCACTCTACATGGCCAGACAGCCTCCTTTATCTCTGATCTTCTACAGGGCTGTAACACTAGGAGGTCAGAAACGTCTCATGATCAGGGCATGCTGGATTTACCTCACTGCAGACTTTATGGTGAAGGTGATATTTGATTTGAAGTCGGGACTTTTGATCTTTGGGAGTCACTCCAGTGAGACAGAAGTGAACACTGTTCAAAAAGAAGCTGAGTACCAATGAGTTTAGTGTGGCTTTTACAGATTTAGTATTTTACTATTGTGTGTATGAGTTCATTCTTTTAATATATTATTAGAAATATTTCAGAAGTCTTTGCTTGAAAAAGAAAAAAGTTACACGCTTAATGGAGATGAAAGTGTGTGTGTGTGTGTGTGTGTGTGTGTGTGTGTGTGTGTGTGTGTGTGCTCAGTGAAGTGTATCAGTCTCTGCAGTAGCTTCCAGCTGCAGCAGTCAGTTCAGTTCCTGTTCAGTCTGACTGAGGGAGGTTTTTGTACGACGCTTTTTCACTGTGTGAACACATACTGACTGTTGATGACATGGAAACTCTGACAGTAGTAAACTGCTGCGTCATCAGTCTGGACTCCACTGATGGTCAGAGTGAAGTCAGAGTTTGATCCACTGCCTGTAAAACGGTCTGAAATCCCTGATTCTCGAGTGCTAGTATTCTTAATGAGCAGTTTAGGAGTTCCTCCATCTCTCTGTTGGTACCAGGCTAAAGAGTTCACATTATAAATATTCTGACTGGTCCTACATGTGATGGAGACGGAGCGTCCCGGAGCAGAGCTCACTGCTCCAGACTGAGTCACTGTGACCTGGCCTCTGGACTCTGAGGATACAGAGACAAAGACATAAAGCAGCGTCATGGTTTTGTCCGCTTCATTTCAGAGGGACGGATGTTCACAGAGGAGAGGAGTTTGATTCTCTGGACTTTACCTGTGAAGCAGCAGCAGAGGAGAGTCCAGATGAGGACGCAGATCAAAGTCATGTTCTTGATGAGGAGGATTCCTGTGGCTTCTGTTGTCATGAAGGACAGCTGTCAGTCATCCAGTGTTCAACTCTCAGGACTATAAAGTGTCCCAGAGCACTGGAGCATGGTGCTGCTGATGCAAAGTGTCTCTCTATGGAAATGCTCTGACTGACTCCAACAGGGACCTGGATTATTGATCACAAGAAGAAGATAAAGAAGATGGACCTCCCCTGGGGGAACATTCAGTTTCCACTCTGTTTTCTTTATACACACACACCTTACAAGTACATAGGTGCACAGGAGCATGTGCCAGGGAGCACTTGGGGGTTCGGTGCCCTGCTCAAGGGCACTGCCGCCCGGAATGGGTCAGGGCTCACTTGTTCTTTCCAAAGAATATTTAAAACTGTCTATAATTCACTCCCACTCGAATCAATGCTCTCTTCCTCCACAACAATCTAAAATAAAGCTTTATCAAATGACAATGATTTACATTTTGCCCGATTGATTAGAGAGTTTTTCTTAAGAAATAACGTCATTACATGTACTTCATTCAATATGAGTATTTTGCTTTTTAAATGTACAACAGCTCATAAAAAAAGATTCAATACTTCTCCATAGTTTGTGAATCTGTTTCAAACATTTGAAGCAGTATTATATAAACTGGGTAAACCGTGGATGTGTTTGGTGAGTTTGTTTGTGTCAAAGTCAGAGAGCCGTGTCTCTCTACAGTGAGAGGTTTTTGTACGGCGGCTCAATGACTTTGTATCACTGTGGTACACGTTCGGTGGAGGAACCAGACTGGATGTTGGAAGTAAGTCAAATGTTAATTTATAAGAGCAATTTCTCTTTGGTTGTACTTTTTATTCAGCTTACTAGGAGAAATAGTTGCCTCTCCATGTTATTGTATACATACTTTTATAAATATGTTGAACTAAGAGGCTAACTTTACTCCAGCAAAAGACGTTTAAATGTTTTTATGAGTTAAACATTGAACAGAGAATAAATCATTATTTCCACCTTTAATGGTGAAGTAGCATCTGAGGGCTGGTAGGTTTAGTTCAGTGAGTCAAAGTCAGAGAGCCGTGTCTCTCTACAGTGAGAGGTTTTTGTACGGCGGCTCAATGACTTTGTATCACTGTGGTTGACTTTTGGTGGAGGAACCAGACTGGATGTTGGAAGTAAGTTTCTGCACAAAAACTAAATATGATGTTTAGAGACGTTTTAATTCTGTGTTAGAATGTTTGAGAGATAGATATATATTATTTAATTGTAATGTTTAGATAGTATTAGTATTCATGTCTTTATTCCTCTTCATCATTGAGCCTAAGTCGGAGCAGCTTTTCCTGAAATGTCTTTATACATTCCCAACATGCTGTCATTTAAACAGCTTCAAATGTGAAATGATGAAACTGCTAATGTTTCATTCACTTATTCATTTTTCTGTTTTCTGTTTTCAAATAAATTACGAATACAGTTTTTAAATACGGTTGAACAGAGTAAAGATAACGATGGATATTTAAAAAATGTGTTGAATTCTTTCAGACATTATTTTAAAGTTTGTAAAACTGGGTAATTATTGAGATTCACATTAAGCACAATTGATTGTTTCATTTCCCGTATTTGTTCATTTATCCACTAAATAATTTAATTATGGTTTGTAGAGTTCAGGTTTTGGATGATTTAGACCACAACTATTTAAAATGTGTCCTAATGTTGTACTTTATTTCCAGTGTAGTCTGACATATTTCAGGTGATTCTGTATGAAGTGTCTCCGTGCTGATTTGCATGAGAGGCTTCTTAAAGGGAAGTGAAACAATGTGTGAGTGAGAGACTGATGGAGCAGAACCAACATCTGACAGAAACTCCTTAAAGGAGAAACGCTCTCACAGTAAAGGTGTCCCAGTGTCTGCTGGTTGATCGACAGCTGTGTGCTCCCTGTCCTCTAATCTGATTGGTGTCTCCTAGGTGATGTCCGTCCCACCCTGACGGTGCTGCCCCCCTCCACAGAAGAGCTGCAGCAGGGGAAGGCCACGCTCATGTGCCTGGCCAACAAGGGCTTCCCCTCAGACTGGAGTCTGGCCTGGAAGGTGGACGGCAGCAGCAGCAGCAGCTGGGAGGAGAGCAGGAGCCCCGGGGTGCTGGAGAAGGACGCCCACTACAGCTGGAGCAGCACCCTGAGGCTCTCTGCAGATCAGTGGAGGAAGGTGGTCTCTGTGACCTGTGAGGCCACCCAGGGCTCCCAGACTCCTCTCTCAGAGACACTGAGGAGAGACCAGTGTTCCCAGTCCTGAGCTGACTCACTGGGACTCTGCTTTCTCTCTCACACTGCTCTCAGTCTGCTCTCTGGCTCTCAGGACATGTTTCAACATCAACCTGTTTTTGCTTGTGTCGATGGTTTCAACATTTTAAAATAATAAAGATTAATGTGTGTATTATAAAAGTGACATGTCTTCTGATTACATTTCTGTGAGATATTATATATAAAAGTAACCTTATTCACATTCATTCACAAAAGTCAAAACATTACCAAGTCAATATTTCCCATATTACTTTTTAATGATCTTTGGGTTTGGTTATACTTCTGGAATCATAGTTTTATCTTTGTTAATACAAATTGGTTCCAATAAATATAGTATGAACATCATGGTAAACCACAAAGCTCTCTCTTATCACTAATGTTTCAGTACATCCATGTATGATTTTCATGTGTTGTTAAACTTTAATCTTACAACATATGAATTAAATATTCTACTTAAAATATTTTCAGGACCAGAAATAAAAGCAGGGTGTCATCTGCTGAAGTCATATAACATCAATCTAAATTAAGATGACCTTAAATATTATTGAATGGACACAGTACAACTGCGGAATTATTAAATGAAAATATTTTTTGCTGATTGAATTAAAACTGATATTATAGGAAAATAAAGACTATTTATCACCTTAGCTGTGTCCAGGGCCGCCCCTGGCCAACTTGAGGCCCCAAGCGAGATTGTGTGATGGGGCCCCCCCCCCAAAAAAAATGTTTGGACACCAAGTAGTTTGGATTAAAAAAATGTTTGGGAGACTAAGTAGTTTTCACATTTTTTTTTATCATTAACAACACAGTAACATATTTATACAGTCAGGTCAATGTGCATGTATGTCTTTCAGTATGCATTTACAAGTGAACACGTCTGCATTTCCTGGATGCAAAGTCATCAACAAGGTCATCGTATGACAGCTGCTGTGCCAACTGTGCGTTGATGCTTATGATAGCCAGGCCACCTAAGCGTTCTTGTGCCATTGACGACCGGAGGTATGTCTTCATAAGCTTGAGTTTTGAAAAGCTTCTCTCAGCAGACGCAACTGTAACAGGAAGAGTTACTGCAATGCGGAGGGCAATCCAAAGATTTGGGTACAGTTCCTGTAACTCTTTTTCATGGAGAAATGACAACATCTCCAGAGCAGATTTTGGTAGTGGCAGCTTTGGGTGGTTGATGATCTCCTGGACCATCTCTGCACCATCAATATCAGACTCTCCTGCTGCAGTCAGTGTCTTCTCTACCTTGCTGCAGTGTTTCTGCAAGTCAGCCCTGGGCATTCCTTGAAGCTGGCTGAAATTAAGCAGCACTCCAAATTTCTCCTTGACCTGACTAAGTGTCTCAAATCTCTCTTGCAGTGATTTGAGAGCAGAGTCAACAACAGTGTTAAAAAATGTCACCTCAAGCTTCTTCAGAGCATCACTGAAGGGCTCATCTGCAGTTTCATACCCAAACTGCCTTTTTGTACTCCTCAGCCTCTTCACCTTGAGTTCTGGCTCTATGTTGAGGATCTCACAGATTTCCTTGGCAGTTGACTGAGCATCAGTAAACCCGGACTGTCTGTACGCTGCAAGAGAGGATTTTGCAGTTTCAATGAGTCTGACAGCAATGTCAAGTTGCATTGAACTGGACTGCAGCAGCTTATTCACCTGGTTTATGGTGGTGAGAATGTCAAACCATACCACTGTGCATATCAAAAACCTGTATGAAGCCACTTCTTCTGCCAGAGCTACAAACACAGCTACAAAGACATTTCTATCAGTATTTATCTGTGTTGTGGTTGACATGATGATGACAGTTAGGAATTAAGGGGAGGGGCTGAGCATCACCATGAAATGTGCAAATTGACAAAAAATAAAATAAAAGGGGAAAAATGCTCCATGTTTTTTAGGCTGTAAACTTTAACTGTTATGTAAGCCAAGTAGACAGTGTATCACTCTTCTCCTGTACATTAGCAGATAAAAGGCATCACATACTTGAATGAATGGTAAATAAAGAATGCTGGAAATAACTGCATCTCCATTAGCCTGCTATGCAGAGACTGCCGCCTTCTTCATGTCGTGAATTGCAGCTGATGTGTTTAATATGGCAAAAGTTTGAAATTTGACTCATAATACAACATTAGCAAGTTTGGAAATAACCCACCTTCGAGTGATGCTCTAGTTTCTTCATGTTTAGTTTTTTTTTTCATCTTGCTTGCGCCGGAATCATACTGTCTTTTTGCCGACATCTCTTCACCTGCTGCAATGATGATGGCGATTAATTGCAACGGTGTCGGGTTACAGACAGGCTCCCCTGTCACCCGCGCGTTCGCGCGTCAGCTGGGGTGGTGTGCGCAGTTGCCGACTTGCTCCCACCTTGTGTGTCGGGGGGGGGGGGGAGGGGTCGGTGCTAGTGCTAGTGGAGCCGCAGAGCCGCGGAGCAGCGGAACCTCGCGGCTGAACTGCGCGGAAAACGCGGAGAGCTGAGGCCCTCTGGGCAGGGCCCCCTCGGCAAGGCGGGGCCCCATGCAGCCTGCGTGATTGGCCTGTAGGGAGGGGCGGCCCTGGCTGTGTCAATGCCACAAGGCGCATGAAGTGTGTGTTTGTGCTCTGCTGTGTGTGTGTGTTCGGTGTGTTTGTGTATGTCTGACACCGGCATTTGTTTTCAAATGACCATGAACAGTAATTTACACACATCTGGCCAGTACTCCATAGGTATATGTGTGTGTTCCCAAATGAAATAAATGTGTTTAATCTTAATCTCGATGTAGTGCTCAGTGCTGTCGGAGTGCAGGGGAACACTGTGGTCAACTCAGCCGTCTCTCGTGTTTGCTTGGTCAAATCAGCAGCTCTTAATTTTTGAGTGCGCAATTAATAGCGCCTTTACGGTAATCGGCCGAGAAGCGGCACTGACACAAGTACAAGAGTACAATAATGCATGTTTTTGTGCTATATTTGCGATAAAAATATGTTTTATCATAAGTTCTTAATAAAACTGACACTGTTGGACTCAATAGGCTACTTGTTTGATTGCTACCAACAATACAATGAAGTACTTTTACGGTGTACTTTTTCAGTTATTCTCTGTCAAAGTCCCCTCCTGAGAACAAATTCAAGCCACTTCTGCTATATTTGATGAGGGATAAAATGATTGTTAGCCATAAGTTCAACCTGTTAAGCCCCGAAGACCCAGCCGGTGGGTTTTTTATTTATTTTTTTCACGACACTGTATCTCAGGGCTTCTTAATATTTAAAAAGCTATGAATTTGTCATACCCTCCTAACGGGAAGAAACTCAGCTAACTGATGATACGAACTTTTTTTACCAAAACAAAACACAAGTCTCACAAGAAGGGTCTAAATGAGCCCTGAGCGAAAACATGCTAACGCACTTAGCACAAAACTCTAGGTATAAATCGATCGATATACTCATTGGATCTGCACAAACAAGCTTAGCTAACATGCTGAGATTCCACAGATTATAAATATAAGTATCATCACTGAGCGATCAGAACTCGCGACAGGGGAAGCAAATACAGACAACACACAACGTAGCTTTAGGTAGCAAAACACGGAGATATGCTCACCTTTAGCTGTTATTCTGATCAAAAGTTGTGTTCAATGGCATTAACACGAGAAAAAACGCGGCTGAAGGTTAATCCATAGGTTAATCCAATGTGTCTGTCACTTTGAAAAATGATTGATAATCCATAATTCCATTTTTTTGTAAAAATCGGAGAATTAATATTAGCTGCTAATGGTAGCCACCAGAGTGTATCGCAGCTTCCAGTTTTGGCTACGCGTCACTCTCACTCCTTATTTGGTAACGTGTGTGTATGTGGAACTTCCCCTCGATTCCATTGGCTCTAGCGGTTAAAAAGAGATGTCAATCATCAAAATCGACCAAGGGGGGCCAGAGATAGGTCAAATCCACCCAAATGACCCCAGAAGAGTTTTTTTGCTAAATCTCTTAAAAAGGTAAATTTCACTTGTTTTGCATCAATCTTGATACAGGGTACTTATTATATTATAGTTTGGATTCCTAAAGCTTTTAATCTACTATCCCATCATTCAAGGGTGGTTTTCACTATAACGGAGCTTACACACGGCGGCGTGCGTTGAAGCTTGCGGCGGGCATGTCTGAAGCTAGACCAACAACCAATCCTGAATCTCCCGCCCCGGACACACAAGCAGCGGTTTGATTGGCTAGAGCTTGTACTGGCATATGATTCGATTGGCTGACGCTTCCGTCGAAGCTTCAAAAGTAGAACATTGCTCTACTTTTGAAGTACGCTTTGCTCCCACAATGCAGTCGGCGATGCGTGACGTCACCCCAGTCAAAGTGAATGGGCAGAAGCGTTGAAGCTTCACCGCACGCCGCCGTGTGTAAGCTCCGTCAGTAATCTGTTTTTTTTGGACGGACACAATAATTTACATTTTTTTACTATGTTCAATCTGAATTTACTTTAAAGGGGACCTATCATGCAAAATGCTCTTTGTGATGTCTTTTATACATATGTGTCCCCGGTGTTCCAGGGAACTCACAAAGTGTCAGAAAACACAACCCTCTCTCTTTTCCTCCATACCCAAATCTCTAAAAACGGGGCTGCAACGGATTTGATACGGGTGGATTTTTTATTTGCACCTTTTTGACGTAATGTAGGTGCACTCCGCCTGATTGGTCAACTCTCCACCAATCAGGGGAATGAGACGTTGGGCCATGTTGACTCTCCACTCGTAATCACAGCAAGCATGATAACATGACGCTCGTGCCGGGGCCGTGTCACACCCCCCTCTTCCGCATGGGGGCGTGGTCAGCTGAATCAGACCTTGCAAAGACAGAGCTGGAGTGAGGCAAAATGAGGCATGGCTAAAATGCATGATCTGTTTCGTATTTTGAAAATTAAAACGTATTAATATACCTTATATATATATATATATATATATACACCTTATATATTATTTAAATATAGCATGATAGGTCCCCTTTAAAATAAAAAAAATCTATATTGATTCTGACTTTTCTACATCCAACTCACAGGTTTATCATTGCTTTGAGAAAAAATATTATTAATTTTCCCCTTTTAGAAGTGTAGTTATGGTCATTTGTTCTGGGAATGTCATTTTCGAGCCTGAGACCTGGAAAACAGGCTCGGGGCTTAACAGGTTAATAAAATTGGTACTGTTGGACTCAGTACTTGTTAAACTACTACCACAAATACAAAGTACTATTGCTAGTTTTTAAATCTCTAAATGGTTTAGGACCAAAGTATATTAACGATCTCCTACATAATTATGAACCATCAAGGTGTCTCAGGTCTTCTGGGCCGGGTCTGCTCTCGGTTCCGAGAGTAAGAACAAAACATGGAAAAGCAGCGTTTAGCTATTATGCCCCGACAATCTGGAACAAACTACCGAATCATGCACGTCTGCAGAAACTCGTACTATTTTCAAATCCAGACTGAAAACATATCTTTTTGCCGCTGCTTTTAATTGAGCTGTTCATATTCGCACTGCAGTATGCCATTTAAACATGTATTGTATACCTGTTGTGTTTATTTGATTATCTTTGCTTTTTAATGCCTGTTGTAAAATGCCATTATATAATGTGTTTTACTGTATTTATTCTTAAAATGTCTTTTAATTTATTTTATAAAGTACTTTGAATTGTCACGTGCTGAAAAGTGCTATATAAATAAACTTGCCTTGCCTTATTATTTTTTGTCCAAGAGATGCTGATTTCAAACCGTTGTTTCATTTGCTGTTTCTTCCGGAATGAGAGGAGTTCGTCCCAAAGCGTGCTGCTGTATTTACCCCCTCCTCCTGAAGGAAGGGACCCTCATTTACTGTATCTGTGGGTTTGACTACAGACAGAGTTCACTCAGTCACAGAGTGGGAGTGGGTAGGGTGTGGTTTGGAATTGGGCCTTTGGAAAGTATGTTTTGTGTGTGGAGGAAGGTGGAGGAAGAGGAGGAGGGGAGCCTGGCAGCTTGTCAGAGGGAATTTGGGAAGCATCCAGCTCTTCATGTGGGGTTTCCTCAATTTGACTGCGAGTGAGTCAATCATTTTTTTGGATCTTTGTGATCTCTTTGCAGGGCAGTGCTTACTTGCGATTAAATGTTTGCATTTATGTCAATGACATTGGATTTACTCTGTTTACCGGGTTATTCAGCCGCTTTGAAAAGATTGTTTTTGAGTTGGACAATTCCTGTGGACTTGAACATTTCTCCAGTTATTTAGTTTGTGCTTTATTTGGGCACTTATTCCAAAACAAATTGTATTTAAGTTGCCATTCAGACTCCTACTTGTGTTTTAGCACTCTACATGGCCAGACAGCCTCCTTTATCTATGATCTTCTACAGGGCTGTAACACTATGAGGTCAGAAACGTCTCATGATCAGGGCATGCTGGATTTACCTCACTGCAGACTTTAAAGTGAAGGTGATGTTTGATTTGAAGTTGGGACTTTTGATCTTTGGGAGTCACTCCAGTGAGACAGAAGTGAACACTGTTCAAAAAGAAGCTGAGGACCAATGAGTTTAGTGTGGCTTTTACAGATTTAGTATTTTACTATTGTGTGTATGAGTTCATTCTTTTAATATATTATTAGAAATATTTCAGAAGTCTTTGCTTGAAAAAGAAAAAAGTGACACGCTTAATGGAGATGAAAGTGTGTGTGTGTGTGTGTGTGTGTGTGTGTGTGTGTGTGTGCTCAGTGAAGTGTATCAGTCTCTGCAGTAGCTTCCAGCTGCAGCAGTCAGTTCAGTTCCTGTTCAGTCTGACGGAGGGAGGTTTTTGTACGACGCTTTTTCACTGTGTGAACACCCACTGACTGTTGATGACATGGAAACTCTGACAGTAGTAAACTGCTGCGTCATCAGTCTGGACTCCACTGATGGTCAGAGTGAAGTCAGAGTTTGATCCACTGCCTGTAAAACGGTCTGAAATCCCTGATTCTCGAGTGCTAGTATTCTTAATGAGCAGTTTAGGAGTTCCTCCATCTCTCTGTTGGTACCAGGCTAAATAGTTCACATGCTGAATATTCTGACTGGTCCTACATGTGATGGAGACGGAGCGTCCCGGAGCAGAGCTCACTGCTCCAGCCTGAGTCACTGTGACCTGGCCTCTGGACTCTGAAGATACAGAGACAAAGACATAAAGCAGCGTCATGGTTTTGTCCGCTTCATTTCAGAGGGACGGATGTTTACAGAGGAGAGGAGTTTGATTCTCTGGACTTTACCTGTGAAGCAGCAGCAGAGGAGAGTCCAGATGAGGACGCAGATCAAAGTCATGTTCTTGATGAGGAGGATTCCTGTGGCTTCTGTTGTCATGAAGGACAGCTGTCAGTCATCCAGTGTTCAACTCTCAGGACTATAAAGTGTCCCAGAGCACTGGAGCATGGTGCTGCTGATGCAAAGTGTCTCTCTATGGAAATGCTCTGACTGACTCCAACAGGGACCTGGATTATTGATCACCAAGAAGAAGATAAAGAAGATGGACATCCCCTGGGGGAACATTCAGTTTCCACTCTGTTTTCTTTATACACACACACCTTACAAGTACATAGGTGCACAGGAGCATGTGCCAGGGAGCACTTGGGGGTTCGGTGCCCTGCTCAAGGGCACTGCCGCCCGGAATGGGTCAGGGCTCACTTGTTCTTTCCAAAGAATATTTAAAACTGTCCTATAATTCACTCCCACTCGAATCAATGCTCTCTTCCTCCACAACAATCTAAAATAAAGCTTTATCAAATGACAATGATTTACATTTTGCCCGATTGATTAGAGAGTTTTTCTTAAGAAATAACGTCATTACATGTACTTCATTCAATATGAGTATTTTGCTTTTTAGATGTATAACTGCTCATAAAAAAAGATTCAATACTTCTCCATAGTTTGTGAATCTGTTTCAAACATTTGAGGCAGTTATTATATAAACTGGGTAAACCGTGGATGTGTTTGGTGAGTTTGTTTGTGTCAAAGTCAGAGAGCCGTGTCTCTCTACAGTGAGAGGTTTTTGTACGGCGGCTCAATGACTTTGTATCACTGTGGTTGACTTTTGGTGGAGGAACCAGACTGGATGTTGGAAGTAAGTTTCTGCACAAAAACTAAATATGATGTTTTTAATTCTGTGTTAGAATGTTTGAGAGATAGATATATATTTTTAATTGTACTGTTTAGTTAGTATTAGTATTCATGTCTTTATTTCTCTTCATCATTGAGCCTAAGTCGGAGCAGCTTTTCCTGAAATGTCTTTATACATTCCCAACATGCTGTCATTTAAACAGCTTCAAATGTGAAATGATGAAACTGCTAATGTTTCATTCACTTATTCTTCATTTTTCTCGATTCTTTCTGTTTTCAAATAAATTACGAATACAGTTTTTAAATACGGTTGAACAGAGTAAAGATAACGATGGATATTTAAAAAATGTGTTGAATTCTTTCAGACATTATTTTAATGTTTGTAAAACTGGGTAATTATTGAGATTCACATTAAGCACAATTGATTGTTTCATTTCCCGTATTTTTCATTTATCCTAAATAATTTAATTATGTTTGTAGAGTTCAGGTTTTGGATGATTTAGACCACAACTATTTAAAATGTGTCCTAATGTTGTACTTTATTTCCAGTGTAGTCTGACATATTTCAGGTGATTCTGTATGAAGTGTCTCCGTGCTGATTTGCATGAGAGGCTTCTTAAAGGGAAGTGAAACAATGTGTGAGTGAGAGACTGATGGAGCAGAACCAACATCTGACAGAAACTCCTTAAAGGAGAAACGCTCTCACAGTAAAGGTGTCCCAGTGTCTGCTGGTTGATCGACAGCTGTGTGCTCCCTGTCCTCTAATCTGATTGGTGTCTCCTAGGTGATGTCCGTCCCACCCTGACGGTGCTGCCCCCCTCCACAGAAGAGCTGCAGCAGGGGAAGGCCACGCTCATGTGCCTGGCCAACAAGGGCTTCCCCTCAGACTGGAGTCTGGCCTGGAAGGTGGACGGCAGCAGCAGCAGCAGCAGCAGCTGGGAGGAGAGCAGGAGCCCCGGGGTGCTGGAGAAGGACGCCCACTACAGCTGGAGCAGCACCCTGAGGCTCTCTGCAGATCAGTGGAGGAAGGTGGTCTCTGTGACCTGTGAGGCCACCCAGGGCTCCCAACTCCGCTCTCAGAGACACTGAGGAGAGACCAGTGTTCCCAGTCCTGAGCTGACTCACTGGGACTCTGCTTTCTCTCTCACACTGCTCTCAGTCTGCTCTCTGGCTCTCAGGACATGTTTCAACATCAACCTGTTTTTGCTTGTGTCGATGGTTTCAACATTTTAAAATAATAAAGATTAATGTGTGTATTATAAAAGTGACATGTCTTCTGATTACATTTCTGTGAGATATTATATATCAAAGTAACCTTATTCACATTCATTCACAAAAGTCAAAACATTACCAAGTCAATATTTCCCATATTACATTTCAATGATCTTTGGGTTTGGTTATACTTCTGGAATCATTCTAGTTTTATCTTTGTTAATACAAATTGGTTCCAATAAATATAGTATGAACATCATGGTAAACCACAAAGCTCTCTCTTATCACTAATGTTTAAGAAACATCCATGTGTGATTTTCATGTGTTGTTAAACTTTAATCTTACAACATATGAATCAAATATTCTACTTAACATATTTTCAGGAACAGAAATAAAAGCAGGGTGTCATCTGCTGAAGTCATATAACATCAATCTAAATTAAGATGACCTTAAATATTATTGAATGGACACAGTACAACTGCGGAATTATTAAATGAAAAGTTTTTTTGCTGATTGAATTAAAACTGATATTATAGGAAAACAAAGACTATTTATCACCTTAGCTGTGTCAATGCATTTGTTTTCAAATTACCATGAACAGTAATTTACAGACATCTGGCATACTTCATTTTATTGTTGGTAGCAGTCAAACTAGCACTGAGTCAAACAGTGTCAGTTTTATTAAGAACTTATGGTAAAGCAGAAAAAACATGCATTATTTTACTCTGGTAGCCTACTACTCAAAAATGAAGAGCTGCTGATTTGACAAAGCAAACGCGAGAGACGGCTGAGTTGACCGCAGTACCGGAACGGACAACGTTATCTTAATATCTTCTGAAAATAAATGCGAGTGACACACAAACACACACACACCACACACACACACACACACACACACACACACACACACACACACACACACGCCCTGGTGACCGGACATCTCCTTCATAAAACGAATAATAAGGCGTAATAATCGGGCAGTTCGGTGTAGGTGTGTGTCCCACTCGTGCAGAAACCATCCGCTCACCTTCTCTGCGTCTCACAAAGACACGGAGGTTGTAACAGAACATCTCAAATTTGGACCAAAGTAGAGATTTCCACTGGTCTAATGTCCATTCCTTGTGTTTCTTGGCCCAAACAATTCTCTTCTTCTTGTTGTTCATCCTCAGTAGTGGATCTTTGCAGCAGTTGGACCATGAAGGCCTGATTCACGCAGTCTCCTCTGAACAGTGGATGTTGAGATTTGTCTGCTCCTTGAGCTCTGTGATCATTTATGTGGGCTCTAATCTGAGGTGCTTTACTTTGCAGTTTCTGAGGCTGGTAACTGATGTATTTATCCTCTGCAGCAGAGGTGTCTCTTGCTCTTCCTTTCTCGGGGGGGGGGGTCCTCATGAGAGCCAGTCTCATCATAGCGTTCGATATTTTTTGCGACTGCACTTGAGGAAACATTCAAAGTTCTTGAAATGTTCCGGATAGACTGGCCTTCATTTCTTAAAGTGATGATGGACGGTCGTTTCTCTTCACTGAGTTGAGTTCTTGCCATAATATGGATTATTTACAACTGTAGTCAAATAGGGCTTTCCACTGTGCACTAACCCTACCTCTGTACAACACAACTGATGGCCTCAAACACATTCAGAAGGCAAGTCATTCCGCACATTGACTCTTGACAAGGCACACGTGTTAATTCAAAACCATTCCAGGTGACGACCTCATGAAGCTGACTGAGAGAAGCCAAGAGTGTGCAAAGCTGTCATCAAGGCAAAAGGGGGCTACTTTGAAGAATCTAAAATATGAATCATATTCTGGATTGTTTAACACTTTTTAGTTTCCCATTCCATGTGTTCTTTGATAGTTTTGATGTCTTCAGTATTAATCTACAAAGCAGAAACATTTTTAAATAAACAAAAACCATTGAATGAGAAGGTGTGTCTAAACTTTTGACTGGTACTGTATATTTTATAGTGACAAATTGGTTTAACAAGTCAGCCAGGTCAACCCTTGTTCTACTAAAATATAACACCATGTAATGTTTGTTGCATTTTTGGAGCATTTTCATGTTTATGTCATGAAAAAACAAGATAAAAAATATTTTATTAAAGTGTGTTTAACCTTTAGTGCTTCTCTTCACACAGATACCTGTCCAACGTCATCGTCCTGAACCGAATACCAAAGTACATTTCCCTCTGAAAGACATCCTGACTCCATCTGCTGGTGAATAAATGACATAGCAGCATTTCCTGCTGTTGATAATTCATCCTGTGACAGAGGTCAGAGAAAACCAAAGAGGATTTTGACATTGTCGAACAGAGCTGAGACGCCATTACAGGGTGTGAGATCTCTGCCGGTACACAGTAAGAAGTAACGGTAAGCAGATGGGTAAAAATCAGAAGTCCCGGTACTGCGTACCGGTGAGTACCGGCCCAATTCAAGCACTGAGTAAACTGAGTAAACTGTGGATGTGTTTGGTGAGTTTGTTTGTGTCAAAGTCAGAGAGCCGTGTCTCTCTACACAGAAGATACTTTTACAGTTGTGTTACTCTGAGAAGAGGCTTGAGACTCTGATCTTTCTTCCTAAAGCATTAGTATTTCAGTTTTCAGAAGCTTTTGGTGGAAATAGAGGAGGAGGGAAGCATGGCAGCTTGTCAGAGGGAGTTCAGGAAGCACTCAGCTCTTTATGTGGTGTTTCCTCGACTCGCTGAAGAAAATTGAGACCAGTGGAGTCTGAGGACGATAAAGACGGAGCAGAAAGTCCAGCCAGAGCCGAAGCATTCTATCCCTCCTCGACTGCTGGGGAGTCAAATCATATTTGGGTCTTTGTGATCTCTTGGTGCATTTATGTCAAGGACATTGGATTAAGATACATCGATAGATAGATATACACTTTATTAATCCCAATTTGGGAAATTATTTTGTTACAGGACCAGTGTTTTCAACATTAAAATACAAATACTTAAAAAGTGTAATAGAGTTAACAATTCAAAATAAAATGAAAATGAATACAAATATATCCAATATAAACAATATAAAACATTCTGGATAATTAAAATGTTTTAAAAAGGTCAAACATACTGCAGTAGCAGGAAAATAGGCTTATACCATACTGTATGAGAACATATCATTTACAAATATACAGAACATTGCAAATTGTTGTCCGGAAGTGGAGCTCAACTATGCAGCAGTGAGCTCTCTGCCAGCCAGAGGTGAGGTGTTGAAAAGTGTTATTGCAGAAGGCAGGAATGTTTTCCTGTCCCTCTCTGTGTGACAGCGGAGCAGTCTGTTGGAGAAGGAGCTCCTGTCTGTCCAGCTGCAGGTGGAGAGGGTGGGTGGGTTCCTCCATGATGGACAACAGTTTGTTCAGTGTCCTCCTCTCCACCACAGCTACAAACTGTCCAGTTTCACACCGATGATAGAGCCAGCTTTCTTCATCAGTTTATTGATCCTCCTGGTGTCACCGGCTCTGATGCTGCCCCCCCCCCCCCCCACCCAGCAGACCGCAGCAAAGAAGAGTGCACTGGCCACAACAGACTGGTAGAAGATCTCCAACATCTTGCTGCACACGTGGAAGGATCTCAGCTTCCTCAGAAAATAGAGTCGGCTCATCCCCTTCTTGTACACAGCGTCAGTGTTGATCCTCCACTTCAGTCCGTTGTCTAAGTGCACTCCCAGGTACTTACGCTGTTTACTGGATTATTCAACTGCTTTCAAAAGACCGTTTTTTGAGTTGGACAATTCCTGTGCACTTGAACATTTCTCCAGTTATCTTTGTTTGTGCTATTGTTGGGGACAGAGTTATTTCAAAACAAGGATGTTTGATTTGAAGTTGGGACTTTTGGTCTTTGGGAGTCACTCCAGTGAGACAGAAGTGAACACTGTTCAAAAGGAAAATGAGCACCCATGAGTTTAGTGTGGCTTTTATAGATTTAGATTTACAATGTTCCTCTGGTGTGTGTATGAGTTCACTCTCTTTATATTCTCTAGAGAAGTATTTCAGAATTCTTTGCTTGAAAAAGTAGAAAGTGACACGCTTAATGGAGATGATGGACATTTCATGTGTGTGTGTGTGTGTGTGTGTATGTGTGTGTGTGTGTGTGTGTGTGTGTGTGTGTATGTGTGCAGCAGTCAGTTCAGTTCCTGTTCAGTTTGACTGAGGGATGTTTTTGTACGACGCTTTTTCATTGTGTGAACACAGCTTGACTGTTGATGCTATGATAACTCTGACAGTAGTAAACTGCTGCGTCATCAGTCTGGACTCCACTGATGGTCAGAGTGAATTCAGAGTTTGATCCACTGCCTGTAAAACGGTCTGAAATCCCTGATACTCGAGTGCTAGCATACTTAATGAGCAGTTTAGGAGTTCCTTCATCTCTCTGTTGGTACCAGGCTAAATGGTGGTACCCACTACTGAAAAGAACATTCTGACTGGTCCTACACGTGATGGAGACGGAGCGTCCCGGAGCAGAGCTCACTGCTCCAGCCTGAGTCACTGTGACCTGGCCTCTGGACTCTGAGGATACAGAGACAAAGACATAAAGCAGCGTCATGGTTTTGTCCGCTTCATTTCAGAGGGACGGATGTTCACAGAGGAGAGGAGTTTGATTCTCTGGACTTTACCTGTGAAGCAGCAGCAGAGGAGAGTCCAGATGAGGACGCAGATCAAAGTCATGTTCTTGATGAGGAGGATTCCTGTGGCTTCTGTTGTCATGAAGGACAGCTGTCAGTCATCCAGTGTTCAACTCTCAGGACTATAAAGTGTCCCAGAGCACTGGAGCATGGTGCTGCTGATGCAAAGTGTCTCTCTATGGAAATGCTCTGACTGACTCCAACAGGGACCTGGATTATTGATCACCAAGAAGAAGATAAAGAAGATGGACCTCCCCTGGGGGAACATTCAGTTTCCACTCTGTTTTCTTTATACACACACACCTTACAAGTACATAGGTGCACAGGAACATGTGCCAGGGAGCACTTGGGGGTTCGGTGCCCTGCTCAAGGGCACTGCCGCCCGGAATGGGTCAGGGCTCACTTGTTCTTTCCAAAGAATATTTAAAACTGTCCTATAATTCACTCCCACTCGAATCAATGCTCTCTTCCTCCACAACAATCTAAAATAAAGCTTTATCAAATGACAATGATTTACATTTTGCCCGATTGATTAGAGAGTTTTTCTTAAGAAATAACGTCATTACATGTACTTCATTCAATATGAGTATTTTGCTTTTTAAATGTACAACAGCTCATAAAAAAAGATTCAATACTTCTCCATAGTTTGTGAATCTGTTTCAAACATTTGAAGCAGTTATTATATAAACTGGGTAAACCGTGGATGTGTTTGGTGAGTTTGTTTGTGTCAAAGTCAGAGAGCCGTGTCTCTCTACAGTGAGAGGTTTTTGTACGGCGGCTCAATGACTTTGTATCACTGTGGTACACGTTCGGTGGAGGAACCAGACTGGATGTTGGAAGTAAGTCAAATGTTAATTTATAAGAGCAATTTCTCTTTGGTTGTACTTTTTATTCAGCTTACTAGGAGAAATAGTTGCCTCTCCATGTTATTGTAAACATACTTTTATAAATATGTTGAACTAAGAGGCTAACTTTACTCCAGCAAAAGACGTTTAAATGTTTTTATGAGAGTTAAACATTGAACAGAGAATAAATCATTATTTCCACCATTATTGGTGAAGTAGCATCTGGAGGGCTGGTAGGTTTAGTTCAGTGAGTCAAAGTCAGAGAGCCGTGTCTCTCTACAGTGAGAGGTTTTTGTACGGCGGCTCAATGACTTTGTATCACTGTGGTTGACTTTTGGTGGAGGAACCAGACTGGATGTTGGAAGTAAGTTTCTGCACAAAAACTAAATATGATGTTTTAATTCTGTGTTAGAATGTTTGAGAGATAGATATATATTATTTTAATTGTACTGTTTAGTTAGTATTAGTATTCATGTCTTTATTTCTCTTCATCATTGAGCCTAAGTCGGAGCAGCTTTTCCTGAAATGTCTTTATACATTCCCAACATGCTGTCATTTAAACAGCTTCAAATGTGAAATGATGAAACTGCTAATGTTTCATTCACTTATTCTTAATTTTTTCTCGATTCTCCCTCTGTTTTCAAATAAATTACGAATACAGTTTTTAAATACGGTTGAACAGAGTAAAGATAACGATGGATATTTAAAAATGTGTTGAATTCTTTCAGACATTATTTTAAAGTTTGTATAACTGGGTAATTATTGAGATTCACATTAAGCACAATTGATTGTTTAATTTCCCGTATTTGTTCATTTATCCACTAAATCATTTAATTATGGTTTGTAGAGTTCAGGTTTTGGATGATTTAGACCACAACTATTTAAAATGTGTCCTAATGTTGTACTTTACTTCCAGTGTAGTCTGACATATTTCAGGTGATTCTGTATGAAGTGTCTCCGTGCTGATTTGCATGAGAGGCTTCTTAAAGGGAAGTGAAACAATGTGTGAGTGAGAGACTGATGGAGCAGAACCAACATCTGACAGAAACTCCTTAAAGGAGAAACGCTCTCACAGTAAAGGTGTCCCAGTGTCTGCTGGTTGATCGACAGCTGTGTGCTCCCTGTCCTCTAATCTGATTGGTGTCTCCTAGGTGATGTCCGTCCCACCCTGACGGTGCTGCCCCCCTCCACAGAAGAGCTGCAGCAGGGGAAGGCCACGCTCATGTGCCTGGCCAACAAGGGCTTCCCTTCAGACTGGAGTCTGGCCTGGAAGGTGGACGGCAGCAGCAGCAGCAGCTGGGAGGAGAGCAGGAGCCCCGGGGTGCTGGAGAAGGACGCCCTCTACAGCTGGAGCAGCACCCTGAGGCTCTCTGCAGATCAGTGGAGGAAGGTGGTCTCTGTGACCTGTGAGGCCACCCAGGGCTCCCAGACTCCGCTCTCAGAGACACTGAGGAGAGACCAGTGTTCCCAGTCCTGAGCTGACTCACTGGGACTCTGCTTTCTCTCTCACACTGCTCTCAGTCTGCTCTCTGGCTCTCAGGACATGTTTCAACATCAACCTGTTTTTGCTTGTGTCGATGGTTTCAACATTTTAAAATAATAAAGATTAATGTGTGTATTATAAAAGTGACATGCCTTCTGATTACATTTCTGTGAGATATTATATATAAAAGTAACCTTATTCACATTCATTCACAAAAGTCAATATTTCCCATATTACTTTGTAATGATCTTTGGGTTTGGTTATACTTCTGGAATCATTCTAGTTTTATCTTTGTTAATACAAATTGTTCCAATAAATATAGTATGAACATCATGGTAAACCACAAAGCTCTCTCTTATCACTAATGTTTAAGTACATCCATGTGTGATTTGCATGTGTTGCTAAACTTTAATCTTACAACATATGAATCAAATATTCTACTTAAAATATTTTCAGGACCAGAAATAAAAGCAGGGTGTCATCTGCTGAAGTCATATAACATCAATCTAAATTAAGATGACCTTAAATATTATTGAATGGACACAGTACAACTGCGGAATTATTAAATGAAAAGATTTTTCACTGATTGAATTAAAACTGATATTATAGGAAAACAAAGACTATTTATCACCTTAGCTGTGTCAATGCCACAAGGCGCATGACGTGTGTGTTTGTGCTCTGCTCAGCTCTGCTCTGTGTGTGTGTGTGTGTGTGTGTGTGTGTGTGTGTGTGTGTGTGTGTGTGTGTTCGGTGTGTTCGGTGTGTTCGTGTATGTCCGACACCGGCATTTGTTTTCAAATGACCATGAACAGTAATTTACAAACATCTGGCCAGTACTCCATAGGTATATGTGTGTGTTCCCAAATGAAATAAATGTGTTTAATCTTAATCTCGATGTAGTGCTCAGTGCTGTCGGAGTGCAGGGGAACCCTGCGGTCAACTCAGCCGTCTCTCGCGTTTGCTTGGTCAAATCAGCAGCTCTTACTTTTTGAGTGCGCGATTAATAGCGCCTTTACGGTAATCGGCCGAGAAGCGGCACTGACACAAGTACAAGAGTACAATAATGCATGTTTTGTGCAATATTTGCGATAAAAATATGTTTTACCATAAGTTCTTAATAAAACTGACACTGTTGGACTCAGTAGGCTACTTGTTTGACTGCTACCAACAATAAAATGAAGTGCTTTTACGGTGTACTTTTTCAGTTATTCTCTGTCAAAGTCCCCTCCTGAGAACAAATTCAAGCCACTTTTGCAATATTTGATGAGTGATAAAATGATTGTTAGCCATAAATTCAACCTGTTAAGCCCCGAAAACCCCGCCGGCGGGGCTTTTTTATTTTTTTTCACGACACTGTGTCTCAGGACTTCTTAATATTTAAAAAACTATGAATGTGTCATACCCTCCTAATGGGAAGAAACTCAGCTAACTGATGATACGAACCATTTTTACCAAAACACAAGTCTCACAAGAAGGGTCTAAATGAGCCCTGAGCGAAAACATGCTAACGCACTTAGCATAAAACTCTAGGTATAAATCGATCGATATACTTATTGGATCTGCACAAACAAGTTTAGCTAACATGCTGAGATTCCACAGATTATATAAATATAAGTATCATCACTGAGCGATCAGAACTCGCGACAGGGGAAGCAAATACAGACAACACACGAAGTAGCTTTAGGTAGCAAAACACGGAGATATGCTCACCTTTAGCTGTTATTCTGATCAAAAGTTGTGTTCAATGGCATTAAAACGAGAAAAAACGCGGCTGAAGGTTAATCCATAGGTTAATCCAATGTGTCTGTCACTTTGAACAAATTATTGATAATCCATAATTCCATTTTTATGTAAAAATCGGAGAATTAATATTAGCTGCTAATGGTAGCCACCAGAGTGTATCGCAGCTTCCGGTTTTGGTTACGCATCACTCTCACTCCTTATTTGGTAACGTGTGTGTATGTGGAACTTCCCCTCGATTCCATTGGCTCTAGGATAAAAAGAGATGTCAATCATCAAAATCGACCAAGGGGGGCCAGAGATAGGTCAAATCCACCCAAATGACCCCAGAAGTGTTTTTTTTTTGCTAAATCTCTCTAAAAAGGTCACATTTCACTTGTTTTGCATCAATCTTGATACAGGGTACTTATTATATGTTATAGTTTGGATTCCTAAAGCTTTTAGTCTACGATCCCATCATTCAAGGGTGGTTTTCACTATAACGGAGCTTACACACGGCGGCGTGCGTTGAAGCTTGCCGGCAGGCATGTCTGAAGCTAGACCAGTGTGAGAAAAAGTTTTTAGAGAGTACTTGTCCATGGACAAGTGAGTTTGGCAATTTACTTGTCCGAATACATTTTTCACTTGTCCAGAATGGACAAAAATTGGGGCCACTGGAATCTTCTTCTTCGCCATCGTATTTAACATTTTCCCACGGTTTTTATGACACCGCCAACGTAAGTGAGCGGTAAGATTTTACTGCATCACACATAGGGCAGGGTATCGTTTGGATTTTAACGATTCCGGTTCTGCTTTTCGATTCCGGTTATTTTCGGTTCTCGATTCCAGTTCTTTGAGAGGGTAAAAATAATGACAAACTGGGAGAAAAATATATTTATGAAAACATTAAGTCAAATCTGTATTCCTATTTACAAATCACTTCATACTGTTTAATTTCTTATGGTTATTGAATGAAATTATATAAAAATAATTTCTGCATTGTTTGGTTAGTTCTAAGTGGTGCAGTTTGAGAATGTACAATTGGCCCAGTCTCCTCTGATGTTACACTGCAACCTGCCTGTGAGACAGCAGATAGGCCTAATAATAATAATAATAATACATTATATTTATAGCCTATAGGCCTAGCGCTTTTCTACAACTCAAAGAAAAAGACGAGAGAGAGAGAGAGAGAAAAGAAAAAGACGAGAAAGACGAGAAAGAAAAAGACGAGAAAGACGAGAAAGACGAGAAAGAAAAAGACGAGAAAGACGATACGGAGCATGGAGAGAGAGCTGCGGGGCTCGGCCTCCGCCCACTGTCCTCACAACTCTTACTAATCCCGGGACCGGACAATTTTTATTTGTTCCTACTCGGAACCGAGTTTTGCCACTGTGCTAGACTTCCCGCCCCGCCCCCGTCTAACTGTACAGAAAGCGGCGAGATGCATTTCCTTAGGAATCGACAAGCAGAACCGAAACTAACATTTCTAAACGAACAATGGCGGACACGTACAATTTGCGAATGAGTTCTGCCTTTTGTAAACTGAATTTATCAATAATTTGTCAATAAATGAGGGCGAAAAACGTCACTTGTCCGCCGGACAAGTCAATTGAAAGATCTACTTGTCCGATATTGTAAATAACACGTCCCGGACGGTGGGACGTGTGCTTTTTCGCACACTGTAGACCAAAAACCAATCACCTGAATCTCCCGCCCCGGACACACAAGCAGCGGTTTGATTGGCTAGAGCTTGTACTGGCATATGATTCGATTGGCTGACGCTTCCGTCGAAGCTTCAAAAGTAGAACATTGCTCTACTTTTGAAGCTACGCTTTGCCCCCACAATGCAGTTCGGCGAAGCGTGACGTCACCCCAGTCAAAGTGAATGGACAGAAGCGTTGAAGCTTCAACGCACGCCGCCGTGTGTAAGCTCCGTCAGTAATCTGTTTTTTTTGGACGGACACAATAATTTACATTTTTTTACTATGTTCAATCTGAATTTACTTTAAAATAAAAAAAATCTATATTGATTCTGACTTTTCTACATCCAACTCACAGGTTTATCATTGCTTTGAGAAAAAAGATTATTAATTTTCCCCTTTTAGAAGTGTAGTTATGGTCATTTGTTCTGGGAATGTCATTTTCGAGCCTGAGACCTGGAAAACAGGCTCGGGGCTTAACAGGTTAATAAAATTGGTACTGTTAGACTCAGTACTTGTTAAACTACTACCACAAATACAAAGTTCTATTGCTAGTTTTTAAATCTCTAAATGGTTTAGGACCAAAGTATATCAACGATCTCCTACATAATCATGAACCATCAAGATGTCTCAGGTCTTCTGGGTCGGGTCTGCTCTCGGTTCCGAGAGTAAGAACAAAACATGGAAAAGCAGCGTTTAGCTATTATGCCCCGACAATCTGGAACAAACTACCCGAATCATGCACGTCTGCAGAAACTCGTACTATTTTCAAATCCAGACTGAAAACATATCTTTTTGCCGCTGCTTTTAATTGAGCTGTTCATATTCGCACTGCAGTATGCCATTTAAACATGTATTGTATACCTGTTGTGTTTATTTGATTATCTTTGCTTTTTAATGCCTGTTGTAAAATGCCATTATATAATGTGTCTTACTGTATTTATTCTTAAAAAGTCTTTTAATTTATTTTGTAAAGCACTTTGAATTGTCACGTGCTGAAAAGTGCTATATAAATAAACTTGCCTTGCCTTATTATTTTTTGTCCAAGAGATGCTGATTTCAAACCGTTGTTTCATTTGCTGTTTCTTCCGGAATGAGAGGAGTTCGTCCCAAAGCGTGCTGCTGTATTTACCCCCTCCTCCTGAAGGAAGGGACCCTCATTTACTGTATCTGTGGGTTTGACTACAGACAGAGTTCACTCAGTCACAGAGTGGGAGTGGGTAGGGTGTGGTTTGGAATTGGGCCTTTGGAAAGTATGTTTTGTGTGTGGAGGAAGGTGGAGGAAGAGGAGGAGGGGAGCCTGGCAGCTTGTCAGAGGGAATTTGGGAAGCATCCAGCTCTTCATGTGGGGTTTCCTCAATTTGACTGCGAGTGAGTCAATCATTTTTTGGGATCTTTGTGATCTCTTTGCAGGGCAGTGCTTACTTGCGATTACATGTTTGCCTTTATGTCAATGACATTGGATTTACTCTGTTTACCGGGTTATTCAGCCGCTTTGAAAAGATTGTTTTTTGAGTTGGACAATTCCTGTGGACTTACAATACAATACAGCTTTATTTATAGAGCACTTTAAACCTCCAGAACAAAGTGCTGTACAGGCAAATAAACAAAACAAAAACATACAAAAAGTAACACAGCACAGCTCACTCACCATAAAACAAGTACAAGTAAAAACAATAGACAATTTAAAAGCAATAAAATCAACGCTCTAAAAGATGTTAATACGCTAAGGAGAAGAGGTGGGTTTTAAGAAGCGATTTAAAAGCAGGCAGTGTGGCGGCCTGTCTGATGTGCAGGGGCAGATCGTTCCACAGTGTGGGAGCCGCTACAGAGAAGCAACGGCCCCCTCTGAGCTTTGACTTGGTTCTGGGCACATTCAGGAGCAGTTGATCAGCTGACCTGAGAGGGCGGTTGGGCGTGTAAGGGCGTAGCCGCTCAGAAAGATATGGTGGGGTCATGCCATTTAGGGATTTAAAAGTAAACAAAATTATTTTGAAAAGAATCCTAAAATGTATTGGCAGCCAGTGGAGCGAAGCCAAAATGGGGGAAATGTGCTCATATTTCCGTGTGCCAGTTAAAAGCCTTGCTGCGGCATTTTTCACCCGCTGCAGACGAGCGAGGGAGGACCCACTGACCCCCATGTAGAGAGAGTTACAGTAATCCAGCCGAGTGGTGACAAAGGCGTGGATTACTGTCTCAAACTGCAGTCTGGAGAGAAATGGTTTTATTTGGCTAGCTGCCTCAGGTGATAAAAGCTCTTTTTTACCACAGATTTAATCTGACTCTCAAGTTTTAGTTCACGGTCCATTTTAAAGCCAAGGTTCGTAATGGTGGGCTTGGTGTACTGAGCCAGGGAACCCAGGTCTACAGAAGTGGTGCCAGTGGTGCTACCAAAAACCATAACTTCTGTTTTTCCTTCATTTAATTTTAGGAAGTTGCACGCCATCCAGGCCTTTATGTCCTCTAGACACTTTAGCAGTGGGCTAATTGAGTAACCCTCCCTTTTTGTTAGTGGGACATAAATCTGGCTATTATCAGCATAGCAGTGGAATGCGATGCCGTGCTTTCTAAATATGGACCCAAGAGGGAGCAGATAGAGGGAGAATAGCAGGGGGCCTAATACTGAGCCCTGTGGGACCCCATACAGGAGTGGAGCAGAGGATGACTCGGAGTCACCAAGGCTGACAGAGAAAGTTCTGTCCTTCAGATATGACCTGAACCATTCCAGGGCTTTCCCCTCAATGCCCACCCACTTCTCCAAGCGAGAGATCAGGATGTCATGGTCGACTGTATCGAAAGCAGCAGTTAGATCAATAAGTAGAAGCACAACGCAGTCCCCAGAGTCAGTAGATAAAAGGATGTCATTAAAAACTCTTAAAAGCGCTGTTTCAGTGACTGCTGTTTATAACTGCCAGCACAGATGGTCCAACAGTGGGGAAAACCTCTTTAAAGAGTCGAGGTGCGACAGGGTCATTTGGAGAACCAGAGGGCTTTAACTTGGAGACAATCTCCTGTACAAAAGACAGTGCTACAGAACATTTCTCCAGTTATTTTAGTTTGTGCTTTATTTGGGCACAGAGTTATTTCAAAACAAATTGTATTTAAGTTGCCATTCAGATTCCTACTTGTGTTTTAGCACTCTACATGGCCAGACAGCCTCCTTTATCTCTGATCTTCTACAGGGCTGTATCACTAGGAGGTCAGAAACGTCTCATGATCAGGGCAAGCTGGATTTACCTCACTGCAGACTTTAAAGTGAAGGTGATGTTTGATTTGAAGTCGGGACTTTTGATCTTTGGGAGTCACTCAAGTGAGACAGAAGTGAACACTGTTCAAAAAGAAGCTGAGGACCAATGAGTTTAGTGTGGCTTTTACAGATTTAGTATTTTACTATTGTGTGTATGAGTTCATTCTTTTAATATATTATTAGAAATATTTCAGAAGTCTTTGCTTGAAAAAGAAAAAGTTACACGCTTAATGGAGATGAAAGTGTGTGTGTGTGTGTGTGTGTGTGTGTGTGTGTGTGTTTGTGCTCAGTGAAGTGTATCAGTCTCTGCAGTAGCTTCCAGCTGCAGCAGTCAGTTCAGTTCCTGTTTAGTCTGACTGAGGGAGGTTTTTGTACGGCGCTTTTTCACTGTGTGAACACATACTGACTGTTGATGACATGGAAACTCTGACAGTAGTAAACTGCTGCGTCATCAGTCTGGACTCCACTGATGGTCAGAGTGAAGTCAGAGTTTGATCCACTGCCTGTAAAACGGTTTGAAATCCCTGATTCTCGAGTGCTAGTATGCTTAATGAGCAGTTTAGGAGTTCCTCCGTCTCTCTGTTGGTACCAGGCTAAAGAGTACACATTATAAATATTCTGACTGGTCCTACATGTGATGGAGACGGAGCGTCCCGGAGCAGAGCTCACTGCTCCAGACTGAGTCACTGTGACCTGGCCTCTGGACTCTGAGGATACAGAGACAAAGACATAATGCAGCGTCATGGTTTTGTCCGCTTCATTTCAGAGGGACGGATGTTCACAGAGGAGAGGAGTTTGATTCTCTGGACTTTACCTGTGAAGCAGCAGCAGAGGAGAGTCCAGATGAGGACGCAGATCAAAGTCATGTTCTTGATGAGGAGGATTCCTGTGGCTTCTGTTGTCATGAAGGACAGCTGTCAGTCATCCAGTGTTCAACTCTCAGGACTATAAAGTGTCCCAGAGCACTGGAGCATGGTGCTGCTGATGCAAAGTGTCTCTCTATGGAAATGCTCTGACTGACTCCAACAGGGACCTGGATTATTGATCACGAAGAAGAAGATAAAGAAGATGGACCTCCCCTGGGGGAACATTCAGTTTCCACTCTGTTTACTTTATACACACACACCTTACAAGTACATAGGTGCACAGGAGCATGTGCCAGGGAGCACTTGGGGGTTCGGTGCCCTGCTCAAGGGCACTGCCGCCCGGAATGGGTCAGGGCTCACTTGTTCTTTCCAAAGAATATTTAAAACTGTCCTATAATTCACTCCCACTCGAATCAATGCTCTCTTCCTCCACAACAATCTAAAATAAAGCTTTATCAAATGACAATGATTTACATTTTGCCCGATTGATTAGAGAGTTTTTCTTAAGAAATAACGTCATTACATGTACTTCATTCAATATGAGTATTTTGCTTTTTAAATGTACAACAGCTCATAAAAAAAGATTCAATACTTCTCCATAGTTTGTGAATCTGTTTCAAACATTTGAAGCAGTTATTATATAAACTGGGTAAACCGTGGATGTGTTTGGTGAGTTTGTTTGTGTCAAAGTCAGAGAGCCGTGTCTCTCTACAGTGAGAGGTTTTTGTACGGCGGCTCAATGACTTTGTATCACTGTGGTACACGTTCGGTGGAGGAACCAGACTGGATGTTGGAAGTAAGTCAAATGTTAATTTATAAGAGCAATTTCTCTTTCGTTGTACTTATTATTCAGCTTACAAGGAGAAATAGTGGCCTCTCCATGTTATTGTATACATACTTTTATAAATATGTTGAACTAAGAGGCTAACTTTACTCCAGCCAAAGACGTTTAAATGTTTTTATGAGTTAAACATTGAACAGAGAATAAATCATTATTTCCACCTTTAATGGTGAAGTAGCATCTTGAGGGCTGGTAGGTTTAGTTCAGTGAGTCAAAGTCAGAGAGCCGTGTCTCTCTACAGTGAGAGGTTTTTGTACGGCGGCTCAATGCTTTGTATCACTGTGGTTGACTTTTGGTGGAGGAACCAGACTGGATGTTGGAAGTAAGTTTCTGCACAAAAACTAAATATGATGTTGTTTAGAGACGTTTCAATTCTGTGTTAGAATGTTTGAGAGATAGATATATATTATTTTAATTGTAATGTTTAGATAGTATTAGTATTCATGTCTTTATTTCTCTTCATCATTGAGCCTAAGTCGGAGCAGCTTTTCCTGAAATGTCTTTATACATTCCCAACATGCTGTCATTTAAACAGCTTCAAATGTGAAATGATGAAACTGCTAATGTTTCATTCACTTATTCTTCATTTTCTCTCGATTCTCCCTCTGTTTTCAAATAAATTACGAATACAGTTTTTAAATACGGTTGAACAGAGTAAAGATAACGATGGATATTTAAAAAATGTGTTGAATTCTTTCAGACATTATTTTAAAGTTTGTAAAACTGGGTAATTATTGAGATTCACATTAAGCACAATTGATTGTTTCATTTCCCGTATTTGTTCATTTATCCACTAAATAATTTAATTATGGTTTGTAGAGTTCAGGTTTTGGATGATTTAGACCACAACTATTTAAAATGTGTCCTAATGTTGTACTTTATTTCCAGTGTAGTCTGACATATTTCAGGTGATTCTGTATGAAGTGTCTCCGTGCTGATTTGCATGAGAGGCTTCTTAAAGGGAAGTGAAACAATGTGTGAGTGAGAGACTGATGGAGCAGAACCAACATCTGACAGAAACTCCTTAAAGGAGAAACGCTCTCACAGTAAAGGTGTCCCAGTGTCTGCTGGTTGATCGACAGCTGTGTGCTCCCTGTCCTCTAATCTGATTGGTGTCTCCTAGGTGATGTCCGTCCCACCCTGACGGTGCTGCCCCCCTCCACAGAAGAGCTGCAGCAGGGGAAGGCCACGCTCATGTGCCTGGCCAACAAGGGCTTCCCCTCAGACTGGAGTCTGGCCTGGAAGGTGGACGGCAGCAGCAGCAGCAGCAGCTGGGAGGAGAGCAGGAGCCCCGGGGTGCTGGAGAAGGACGCCCACTACAGCTGGAGCAGCACCCTGAGGCTCTCTGCAGATCAGTGGAGGAAGGTGGTCTCTGTGACCTGTGAGGCCACCCAGGGCTCCCAGACTCCGCTCTCAGAGACACTGAGGAGAGACCAGTGTTCCCAGTCCTGAGCTGACTCACTGGGACTCTGCTTTCTCTCACACTGCTCTCAGTCTGCTCTCTGGCTCTCAGGACATGTTTCAACATCAACCTGTTTTTGCTTGTGTCGATGGTTTCAACATTTTAAAATAATAAAGATTAATGTGTGTATTATAAAAGTGACATGTCTTCTGATTACATTTCTGTGAGATATTATATATAAAAGTAACCTTATTCACATTCATTCACAAAAGTCAAAACATTACCAAGTCAATATTTCCCATATTACTTTTAATGATCTTTGGGTTTGGTTATACTTCTGGAATCATTCTAGTTTATCTTTGTTAATACAAATTGGTTCCAATAAATATAGTATGAACATCATGGTAAACCACAAAGCTCTCTCTTATCACTAATGTTTAAGTACATCCATGTGTGATTTTCATGTGTTGTTAAACTTTAATCTTACAACATATGAATAAATATTCTACTTAAAATATTTTCAGGACCAGAAATAAAAGCAGGGTGTCATCTGCTGAAGTCATATAACATCAATCTAAATTAAGATGACCTTAAATATTATTGAATGGACACAGTACAACTGCGGAATTTAAATGAAAACATTTTTCGCTGATTGAATTAAAACTGATATTATATGAAAACAAAGACTATTTATCACCTTAGCTGTGTCAATGCATTTGTTTTCAAATTACCATGAACAGTAATTTACAGATCTGGCACTGTGTGTGTTGTGTTGTGTGTGTGTGTGTGTGTGTGTGTGTGTGTGTGTGTGTGTGTGTTCGGTGTGTTGTGTATGTCCGACACCGGCATTTGTTTTCAAATGACCATGAACAGTAATTTACACACATCTGGCCAGTACTCCATAGTATATGTGTGTGTTCCCAAATGAAATAAATGTGTTTAATCTTAATCTCGATGTAGTGCTCAGTGCTGTCGGAGTGCAGGGGAACACTGCGGTCAACTCAGCCGTCTCTCGCGTTTGCTTGGTCAAATCAGCAGCTCTTACTTTTTGAGTGCGCGATTAATAGCGCCTTTACGGTAATCGGCCGAGAAGCGGCACTGACACAAGTACAAGAGTACAATAATGCATGTTTTTGTGCAATATTTGCGATAAAAATATGTTTTACCATAAGTTCTTAATAAAACTGACACTGTTGGACTCAGTAGGCTACTTGTTTGACTGCTACCAACAATAAAATGAAGTACTTTTACGGTGTACTTTTTCAGTTATTCTCTGTCAAAGTCCCCTCCTGAGAACAAATTCAAGCCACTTTGCAATATTTGATGAGTGATAAAATGATTGTTAGCCATAAGTTCAACCTGTTAAGCCCCGAAAACCCGCCGGCGGGCTTTTTTATTTTTTTTTCACGACACTGTGTCTCAGGACTTCTTAATATTTAAAAACTATGAATGTGTCATACCCTCCTAACGGGAAGAAACTCAGCTAACTGATGATACGAACCTTTTTACCAAAACACAAGTCTCACAAGAAGGGTCTAAATGAGCCCTGAGCGAAAACATGCTAACGCACTTAGCACAAATCTCTAGGTATAAATCGATCGATATACTTATTGGATCTGCACAACAAGTTTAGCTAACATGCTGAGATTCCACAGATTATAGAAATATAAGTATCATCACTGAGCGATCAGAACTCGCGACAGGGGAAGCAAATACAGACAACACACGAAGTAGCTTTAGGTAGCAAAACACGGAGATATGCTGACCTTTAGCTGTTATTCTGATCAAAAGTTGTGTTCAATGGCATTAAAACGAGAAAAAACGCGGCTGAAGGTTAATCCATAGGTTAATCCAATGTGTCTGTCACTTTGAAAAAATTATTGATAATCCATAATTCCATTTTTATGTAAAAATCGGAGAATTAATATTAGCTGCTAATGGTAGCCACCAGAGTGTATCGCAGCTTCCGGTTTTGCCTACGCGTCACTCTCACTCCTTATTTGGTAACGTGTGTGTATGTGGAACTTCCCCTCGATTCCATTGGCTCTAGGATAAAAAGAGATGTCAATCATCAAAATCGACCAAGGGGGGCCAGAGATAGGTCAAATCCACCCAAATGACCCCAGAAGTGGTTTTTTTTTGCTAAATCTCTCTAAAAAGGTCACATTTCACTTGTTTTGCATCAATCTTGATACAGGGTACTTATTATATGTTATAGTTTGGATTCCTAAAGCTTTTAGTCTACGATCCCATTATTCAAGGGTGGTTTTCACTATAACAGAGCTTACACACGGCGGCGTGCGTTGAAGCTTGCTGGCAGGCATGTCTGAAGCTAGACCAAAAACCAATCACCTGAATCTCCCGCCCCGGACACACAAGCAGCGGTTTGATTGGCTAGAGCTTGTACTGGCATATGATTCGATTGGCTGACGCTTCCGTCGAAGCTTCAAAAGTAGAACATTGCTCTACTTTTGAAGGTACGCATTGCCCCCACAATGCAGTTCGGTGAAGCGTGACGTCACCCCGGTCAAAGTGAATGGGCAGAAGCGTTGAAGCTTCACGCACGCCGCCGTGTGTAAGCTCCGTCAGTAATGTGTTTTTTTTGGACGGACACAATAATTTACATTTTTTTACTATGTTCAATCTGAAATTACTTTAAAATAAAAAAAATCTATATTGATTCTGACTTTCTACATCCAACTCACAGGTTTATCATTGCTTTGAGAAAAAAGATTATTAATTTTCCCCTTTTAGAAGTGTAGTTATGGTCATTTGTTCTGGGAATGTCATTTTCGAGCCTGAGACCTGGAAAACAGCCTGGGCTTAACAGGTTAATAAAATTGGTACTGTTGGACTCAGTACTTGTTAAACTACTACCAAATACAAAGTTCTATTGCTAGTTTTTAAATCTCTAAATGGTTTAGGACCAAAGTATATTAACGATCTCCTACATAATTATGAACCATCAAGATGTCTCAGGTCTTCTGGGTCGGGTCTGCTCTCGGTTCCGAGAGTAAGAACAAAACATGGAAAAGCAGCGTTTAGCTATTATGCCCCGACAATCTGGAACAAACTACCCGAATCATGCACGTCTGCAGAAACTCGTACTATTTTCAAATCCAGACTGAAAACATATCTTTTTGCCGCTGCTTTTAATTGAGCTGTTCATATTCGCACTGCAGTATGCCATTTAAACATGTATTGTATACCTGTTGTGTTTATTTGATTATCTTTGCTTTTTAATGCCTGTTGTAAAATGCCATTATATAATGTGTTTTACTGTATTTATTCTAAAAATGTATTTTAATTTATTTTGTAAAGTACTTTGAATTGTCACGTGCTGAAAAGTGCTATATAAATAAACTTGCCTTGCCTTATTATTTTTTGTCCAAGAGATGCTGATTTCAAACCGTTGTTTCATTTGCTGTTTCTTCCGGAATGAGAGGAGTTCGTCCCAAAGCGTGCTGCTGTATTTACCCCCTCCTCCTGAAGGAAGGGACCCTCATTTACTGTATCTGTGGGTTTGACTACAGACAGAGTTCACTCAGTCACAGAGTGGGAGTGGGTAGGGTGTGGTTTGGAATTGGGCCTTTGGAAAGTATGTTTTGTGTGTGGAGGAAGGTGGAGGAAGAGGAGGAGGGGAGCCTGGCAGCTTGTCAGAGGGAATTTGGGAAGCATCCAGCTCTTCATGTGGGGTTTCCTCAATTTGACTGCGAGTGAGTCAATCATTTTTTGGGATCTTTGTGATCTCTTTGCAGGGCAGTGCTTACTTGCGATTACATGTTTGCCTTTATGTCAATGACATTGGATTTACTCTGTTTACCGGGTTATTCAGCTGCTTTGAAAAGATTGTTTTTTGAGTTGGACAATTCCTGTGGACTTACAATACAATACAGCTTTATTTATAGAGCACTTTAAACCTCCAGAACAAAGTGCTGTACAGGCAAATAAACAAAACAAAAACATACAAAAAGTAACACAGCACAGCTCACACACCATAAAACAAGTACAAGTAAAAACAATAGACAATTTAAAAGCAATAAAATCAACGCTCTAAAAGATGTTAATACGCTAAGGAGAAGAGGTGGGTTTTAAGAAGCGATTTAAAAGCAGGCAGTGTGGCGGCCTGTCTGATGTGCAGGGGCAGATCGTTCCACAGTGTGGAGCCGCTACAGAGAAGCAACGGCCCCCTCTGAGCTTTGACTTGGTTCTGGGCACATTCAGGAGCAGTTGATCAGCTGACCTGAGAGGGCGGTTGGGCGTGTAAGGGCGTAGCCGCTCAGAAAGATATGGTGGGGTCATGCCATTTAGGGATTTAAAAGTAAACAAAATTATTTTGAAAAGAATCCTAAAATGTATTGGCAGCCAGTGGAGCGAAGCCAAAATGGGGGAAATGTGCTCATATTTCCGTGTGCCAGTTAAAAGCCTTGCTGCGGCATTTTTCACCCGCTGCAGACGAGCGAGGGAGGACCCACTGACCCCCATGTAGAGAGAGTTACAGTAATCCAGCCGAGTGGTGACGAAGGCGTGGATTACTGTCTCAAACTGCAGTCTGGAGAGAAATGGTTTTATTTGGCTAGCTGCCTCAGGTGATAAAAGCTCTTTTTTACCACAGATTTAATCTGACTCTCAAGTTTTAGTTCACGGTCCATTTTAAAGCCAAGGTTCGTAATGGTGGGCTTGGTGTACTGAGCCAGGGAACCCAGGTCTACAGAAGTGGTGCCAGTGGTGCTACCAAAAACCATAACTTCTGTTTTTCCTTCATTCAGTTTTAGGAAGTTGCACGCCATCCAGGCCTTTATGTCCTCTAGACACTTTAGCAGTGGGCTAATTGAGTAACCCTCCTTTTTTGTTAGTGGGACATAAATCTGGCTATCATCAGCATAGCAGTGGAATGCGATGCCGTGCTTTCTAAATATGGACCCAAGAGGGAGCAGATAGAGGGAGAATAGCAGGGGGCCTAATACTGAGCCCTGTGGGACCCCATACAGGAGTGGAGCAGAGGATGACTTAAAGTCACCAAGGCTGACAGAGAAAGTTCTGTCCTTCAGATATGACCTGAACCATTCCAGGGCTTTCCCCTCAATGCCCACCCACTGCTCCAAGCGAGAGATCAGGATGTCATGGTCGACTGTATCGAAAGCAGCAGTTAGATCAATAAGTAGAAGCACAACGCAGTCCCCAGAGTCAGTAGATAAAAGGATGTCATTAAAAACTCTTAAAAGCGCTGTTTCAGTGCTGTGCATCGTTTTAACACCAGATTGGAAAACCTCCAGTATATTGTTCTCTTCCAGAAAAAACATAATTTGACTGTAGACAACCTTCTCCAGGATTTTTGACATAAAAGGCATTTGGAAATGGGCCTAAAATTAGCCAGAACTGTGGATCCAGACTGGGTTTTTTAATACGAGGTTGCACTACTGCATGCTTCAGGTTTTCAGGGACCTTCCCTGAGAGCAGACTGCTGTTTATAACTGCCAGCACAGATGGTCCAACAGTGGGGAAAACCTCTTTAAAGAGTCGAGGTGCGACAGGGTCATTTGGAGAACCAGAGGGCTTTAACTTGGAGACAATCTCCTGTACAAAAGACAGTGCTACAGAACATTTCTCCAGTTATTTTAGTTTGTGCTTTATTTGGGCACAGAGTTATTCCAAAACAAATTGTATTTAAGTAGCCATTCAGATTCCTACTTGTGTTTTAGCACTCTACATGGCCAGACAGCCTCCTTTATCTCTGATCTTCTACAGGGCTGTATCACTAGGAGGTCAGAAACGTCTCATGATCAGGGCATGCTGGATTTACCTCACTGCAGACTTTAAAGTGAAGGTGATGTTTGATTTGAAGTCGGGACTTTTGATCTTTGGGAGTCACTCCAGTGAGACAGAAGTGAACACTGTTCAAAAAGAAGCTGAGGACCAATGAGTTTAGTGTGGCTTTTACAGATTTAGTATTTTACTATTGTGTGTATGAGTTCATTCTTTTAATATATTATTAGAAATATTTCAGAAGTCTTTGCTTGAAAAAGAAAAAGTTACACGCTTAATGGAGATGAAAGTGTGTGTGTGTGTGTGTGTGTGTGTGTGTGTGTGTGTGTGTGTGTGTGTGTGTGTGTGTGTGCTCAGTGAAGTGTATCAGTTCTGCAGTAGCTTCCAGCTGCAGCAGTCAGTTCAGTTCCTGTTCAGTCTGACTGAGGGAGGTTTTTGTACGACGCTTTTTCACTGTGTGAACACATACTGACTGTTGGGGTAATGGAAACTCTGACAGTAGTAAACTGCTGCGTCATCAGTCTGGACTCCTCTGATGGTCAGAGTGAAGTCCGAGTTTGATCCACTGCCTGTAAAACGGTCTGAAATCCCTGATTCTCGAGTGCTAGTATGTAATGAGCAGTTTAGGAGTTCCTCCATCTCTCTGTTGGTACCAGGCTAAATTCATATACATAAAATTCTGACTGGTCCTACATGTGATGGAGACGGAGCGTCCCGGAGCAGAGCTCACTGCTCCAGACTGAGTCACTGTGACCTGGCCTCTGGACTCTGAGGATACAGAGACAAAGACATAAAGCAGCGTCATGGTTTTGTCCGCTTCATTTCAGAGGGACGGATGTTCACAGAGGAGAGGAGTTTGATTCTCTGGACTTTACCTGTGAAGCAGCAGCAGAGGAGAGTCCAGATGAGGACGCAGATCAAAGTCATGTTCTTGATGAGGAGGATTCCTGTGGCTTCTGTTGTCATGAAGGACAGCTGTCAGTCATCCAGTGTTCAACTCTCAGGACTATAAAGTGTCCCAGAGCACTGGAGCATGGTGCTGCTGATGCAAAGTGTCTCTCTATGGAAATGCTCTGACTGACTCCAACAGGGACCTGGATTGATCACCAAGAAGAAGATAAAGAAGATGGACCTCCCCTGGGGGAACATTCAGTTTCCACTCTGTTTTCTTTATACACACACACCTTACAAGTACATAGGTGCACAGGAGCATGTGCCAGGGAGCACTTGGGGGTTCGGTGCCCTGCTCAAGGGCACTGCCGCCCGGAATGGGTCAGGGCTCACTTGTTCTTTCCAAAGAATATTTAAAACTGTCCTATAATTCACTCCCACTCGAATCAATGCTCTCTTCCTCCACAACAATCTAAAATAAAGCTTTATCAAATGACAATGATTTACATTTTGCCCGATTGATTAGAGAGTTTTTCTTAAGAAATAACGTCATTACATGTACTTCATTCAATATGAGTATTTGCTTTTTAAATGTATAACAGCTCATAAAAAAAGATTCAATACTTCTCCATAGTTTGTGAATCTGTTTCAAACATTTGAAGCAGTTATTATATAAACTGGGTAAACCGTGGATGTGTTTGGTGAGTTTGTTTGTGTCAAAGTCAGAGAGCCGTGTCTCTCTACAGTGAGAGGTTTTTGTACGGCGGCTCAATGACTTTGTATCACTGTGGTACACGTTCGGTGGAGGAACCAGACTGGATGTTGGAAGTAAGTCAAATGTTAATTTATAAGAGCAATTTCTCTTTGTTGTACTTTTATTCAGCTTACTAGGAGAAATAGTTGCCTCTCCATGTTATTGTATACATACTTTTATAAATATGTTGAACTAAGAGGCTAACTTTACTCCAGCAAAAGACGTTTAAATGTTTTTATGAGTTAAACATTGAACAGAGAATAAATCATTATTTCCACCTTTAATGGTGAAGTAGCATTGAGGGCTGGTAGGTTTAGTTCAGTGAGTCAAAGTCAGAGAGCCGTGTCTCTCTACAGTGAGAGGTTTTTGTACGGCGGCTCAATGCTTTGTATCACTGTGGGACTTTTGGTGGAGGAACCAGACTGGATGTTGGAAGTAAGTTTCTGCACAAAAACTAAATATGATGTTTTAATTCTGTGTTAGAATGTTTGAGAGATAGATATATTATTTTAATTGTAATGTTTAGATAGTATTAGTATTCATGTCTTTATTTCTCTTCATCATTGAGCCTAAGTCGGAGCAGCTTTTCTGAAATGTCTTTATACATTCCCAACATGCTGCCATTTAAACAGCTTCAAATGTGAAATGATGAAACTGCTAATGTTTCATTCACTTATTCTTAATTTTTTCTGTTTTCTGTTTTCAAATAAATTACCAATACAGTTTTTAAATACGGTTGAACAGAGTAAAGATAACGATGGATATTTAAAAAATGTGTTGAATTCTTTCAGACATTATTTTAAAGTTTGTAAAACTGGGTAATTATTGAGATTCACATTAAGCACAATTGATTGTTTCATTTCCCGTATTTGTTCATTTATCCACTAAATAATTTAATTATGGTTTGTAGAGTTCAGGTTTTGGATGATTTAGACCCAACTATTTAAAATGTGTCCTAATGTTGTACTTTATTTCCAGTGTAGTCTGACATATTTCAGGTGATTCTGTATGAAGTGTCTCCGTGCTGATTTGCATGAGAGGCTTCTTAAAGGGAAGTGAAACAATGTGTGAGTGAGAGACTGATGGAGCAGAACCAACATCTGACAGAAACTCCTTAAAGGAGAAACGCTCTCACAGTAAAGGTGTCCCAGTGTCTGCTGGTTGATCGACAGCTGTGTGCTCCCTGTCCTCTAATCTGATTGGTGTCTCCTAGGTGATGTCCGTCCCACCCTGACGGTGCTGCCCCCCTCCACAGAAGAGCTGCAGCAGGGGAAGGCCACGCTCATGTGCCTGGCCAACAAGGGCTTCCCCTCAGACTGGAGTCTGGCCTGGAAGGTGGACGGCGCAGCAGCAGCAGCAGCAGCAGCTGGGAGGAGAGCAGGAGCCCCGGGGTGCTGGAGAAGGACGCCCACTACAGCTGGAGCAGCACCCTGAGGCTCTCTGCAGATCAGTGGAGAAGGTGGTCTCTGTGACCTGTGAGGCCACCCAGGGCTCCCAGACTCCGCTCTCAGAGACACTGAGGAGAGACCAGTGTTCCCAGTCCTGAGCTGACTCACTGGGACTCTGCTTTCTCTCTCACACTGCTCTCAGTCTGCTCTCTGGCTCTCAGGACATGTTTCAACATCAACCTGTTTTTGCTTGTGTCGATGGTTTCAACATTTTAAAATAATAAAGATGAATGTGTGTATTATAAAAGTGACATGTCTTCTGATTACATTTCTGTGAGATATTATATATAAAAGTAACCTTATTCACATTCATTCACAAAAGTCAAAACATAACCAAGTCAATATTTCCCATATTACTTTTCAATGATCTTTGGGTTTGGTTATACTTCTGGAATCATTCTAGTTTTATCTTTGTTAATACAAATTGGTTCCAATAAATATAGTATGAACATCATGGTAAACCACAAAGCTCTCTCTTATCACTAATGTTTAAGTACATCCATGTGTGATTTTCATGTGTTGTTAAACTTTAATCTTACAACATATGAATTAAATATTCTACTTAAAATATTTTCAGGACCAGAAATAAAAGCAGGGTGTCATCTGCTGAAGTCATATAACATCAATCTAAATTAAGATGACCTTAAATATTATTGAATGGACACAGTACAACTGCGGAATTATTAAATGAAAACATTTTTTGCTGATTGAATTAAAACTGATATTATATGAAAACAAAGACTATTTATCACCTTAGCTTTGTCAATGCATTTGTTTTCAAATTACCATGAACAGTAATTTACAGACATCTGGCATACTTCATTTTATTGTTGGTAGCAGTCAAACTAGCACTGAGTCAAACAGTGTCAGTTTTATTAAGAACTTATGGTACAAATTATTTGTATCGCAAATAAAGCAGAAAAAACATGCATTATTTTACTCTTGTAGCCTACTACTCAAAAATGAAGAGCTGCTGATTTGACAAAGCAAACGCGAGAGACGGCTGAGTTGACCGCAGTTCCGGAACGGACGACATTATCTTAATATTCTAAAAATAAATGCGAGTGACACACACACACACTGCTGTCATGACCGAAAGAACGAGATCGCGGATACAAGCGGCCGAGATGGGTTTTCTCCGCAGGGTGGCTGGCGTCTCCCTTAGGGATAAGGTGAGAAGTTCAGTCATCCGGGAGGGACTGGAGTTGAACCGCTCCTCCTTCGTGTCGAAAGGAGCCAGTTGAGGTGGTTCGGGCACCTAGTAAGGATGCCACCTGGGCGCCTCCCTAGGGAGGTGTTCCAGGCACGTCCAGCTGGGAGGAGACCAAGGGGTAGACCTAGGACCAGGTGGAGGGATTATATCTCTTCGCTGGCCTGGGAGTGCCTTGGGATCCCCCAGTCAGAGCTGGTTGATGTGGCCAGGGAAAAGAAAGTTTGGGGCTCTCTGCTGGAACTGCAACCCCCGCGACCCGACCACGGATAAGTGGGAGAAGATGGATGGGTGGACACACACACACACACACACACACACACACACACACACACACACACACACACACACGTACGTCCTGGTGACCGGACATCTCCTTCATAAAAAGAAAAATAGGGCGTAATAATCGGGCAGTTCGGTGTAGGTGTGTGTGTCCCACTCGTGCAGAAACCATCCGCTCACCTTCTCTGCGTCTCACAAAGACACGGAGGTTGTAACAGAACATCTCAAATTTGGACCAAAGTAGAGATTTCCACTGGTCTAATGTCCATTCCTTGTGTTTCTTGGCCCAAACAATTCTCTTCTTCTTGTTGTTCATCCTCAGTAGTGGATCTTTGCAGCAGTTGGACCATGAAGGCCTGATTCACGCAGTCTCCTCTGAACAGTGGATGTTGAGATTTGTCTGCTCCTTGAGCTCTGTGATCATTTATGTGGGCTCTAATCTGAGGTGCTTTAATTTGCAGTTTCTGAGGCTGGTAACTGATGTATTATCCTCTGCAGCAGAGGTGTCTCTTGCTCTTCCTTTCTCGGGGGGGGGGGTCCTCATGAGAGCCAGTCTCATCATAGCGTTCGATATTTTTTGCGACTGCACTTGAGGAAACATTCAAAGTTCTTGAAATGTTCCGGATAGACTGGCCTTCATTTCTTAAAGTGATGATGGACGGTCGTTTCTCTTCACTGAGTTGAGTTCTTGCCATAATATGGATTATTTACAAGTAGTCAAATAGGGCTTTCCACTGTGCACTAACCCTACCTCTGTACAACACAACTGATGGCCTCAAACACATTCAGAAGGCAAGTCATTCCACACATTGACTCTTGACAAGGCACAGTGTTAATTCAAAACCATTCCAGGTGACGACCTCATGAAGCTGACTGAGAGAAGCCAAGAGTGTGCAAAGCTGTCATCAAGGCAAAAGGGGGCTACTTTGAAGAATCTAAAATATGAATCATATTCTGGATTGTTTAACACTTTTTAGTTTCCCATTCCAGTGTTCTTTGATAGTTTTGATGTCTTCAGTATTAATCTACAAAGTAGAAACATTTTTAAATAAACAAAAACCATTGAATGAGAAGGTGTGTCCAAACTTTTGACTGGTACTGTATATTTTACAGTGACAAATTGGTTTAAAAAGTCAGCCAGGTCAACCCTTGTTCTACTAAAATATAACACCATGTAATGTTTGTTGCATTTTAGGAGCATTTTCATGTTTATGTCATGAAAAAACAAGATAAAAAATATTTTATTAAAGTGTGTTTAACCTTTAGTGCTTCTCTTCACACAGATACCTGTCCAACGTCATCGTCCTGAACCGAATACCAAAGTACATTTCCCTCTGAAAGACATCCTGACTCCATCTGCTGGTGAATAAATGACATAGCAGCATTTCCTGCTGTTGATAATTCATCCTGTGACAGAGGTCAGAGAAAACCAAAGAGGATTTTGACATTGTCGAACAGAGCTGAGACGCCATTACAGGGTGTGAGATCTCTGCCGGTACACAGTAAGAAGTAACGGTAAGCACATGGGTCAAAATCAGAAGTCCCGGTACTGCGTACCGGTGATCACCGGCCCAATTCAAGCACTGAGTAAACTGAGTAAACTGTGGATGTGTTTGGTGAGTTTGTTTGTGTCAAAGTCAGAGAGCCGTGTCTCTCTACACAGAAGATGCTTTTACAGTTGTGTTACTCTGAGAAGAGGCTTGAGACTCTGATCTTTCTTCCTAAAGCTTTAGTATTTCAGTTTTCAGAAGCTTTTGGTGGAAATAGAGGAGGAGGGATGCATGGCAGCTTGTCAGAGGGAGTTCAGGAAGCACTCAGCTCTTTATGTGGTTTTCCTCGACTCGCTGAAGAAAATTGAGACCAGTGAGTCTGAGGACGATAAAGACGGAGCAGAAAGTCCCAGCCAGAGCCGAAGCATTCTATCCCTCCTCGACTGCTGGGGAGTCAATCATATTTGGGTCTTTGTGATCTCTTGGTGCATTATGTCAATGACATTGGATTAGATACATAGATACATAGATATACACTTTATTAATCCCAATTTGGGAAATTATTTTGTTACAGGACCAGTGTTTTCAACATTAAAATACAAATACTTAAAAAGTGTAATAGAGTTAACAATTCAAAATAAAATGAAAATGAATACAAATATATCCAATATAAACAATATAAAACATTCTGGATAATTAAAATGTTTTAAAAAGGTCAAACATACTGCAGTAGCAGGAAAATAGGCTTATACCATACTGTATGAGAACATATCATTTACAAATATACAGAACATTGCAAATTGTTATCAGGAAGTGGAGCTCAACTATGCAGCAGTGAGCTCTCTGCCAGCCAGAGGTGAGGTGTTGAAAAGTGTTATTGCAGAAGGCAGGAATGTTTTCCTGTCCCTCTCTGTGTGACAGCGGAGCAGTCTGTTGGAGAAGGAACTCCTGTCTGTCCAGCTGCAGGTGGAGAGGGTGGGCGGGGTCCTCCATGATGGACAACAGTTTGTTCAGTGTCCTCCTCTCCACCACAGCTACAAACTGTCCAGTTTCACACCGATGATAGAGCCAGCTTTCTTCATCAGTTTATTGATCCTCCTGGTGTCACCGGCTCTGATGCTGCCCCCCCCCCCCCACCCAGCAGACCGCAGCAAAGAAGAGTGCACTGGCCACAACAGACTGGTAGAAGATCTCCAACATCTTGCTGCACACGTGGAAGGATCTCAGCTTCCTCAGAAAATAGAGTCGGCTCATCCCCTTCTTGTACACAGCGTCAGTGTTGATCCTCCACTTCAGTCCGGTGTCTAAGTGCACTCCCAGGTACTTACGCTGTTTACTGGATTATTCAACTGCTTTCAAAAGACCGTTTTTTGAGTTGGACAATTCCTGTGCACTTGAACATTTCTCCAGTTATCTTTGTTTGTGCTATTGTTGGGGACAGAGTTATTTCAAAACAAGGATGTTTGATTTGAAGTTGGGACTTTTGGTCTTTGGGAGTCACTCCAGTGAGACAGAAGTGAACACTGTTCAAAAGGAAAATGAGCACCCATGAGTTTAGTGTGGCTTTTATAGATTTAGATTTACAATGTTCCTCTGGTGTGTGTATGAGTTCACTCTCTTTATATTCTCTAGAGAAGTATTTCAGAATTCTTTGCTTGAAAAAGTAGAAAGTGACACGCTTAATGGAGATGATGGACATTTCATGTGTGTGTGTGTGTGTGTGTGTGTGTGTGTGTGTGTGTGTGTGTGTGTGTGTGTGTGTGTGTGTGTGTGTGTGTGTGTGTAGCTTGTGCAGCAGTCAGTTCAGTTCCTGTTCAGTCTGACTGAGGGAGGTTTTTGTACGACGCTTTTTCACTGTGTGAACACAGCTTGACTGTTGATGTCATGATAACTCTGACAGTAGTAAACTGCTGCGTCATCAGTCTGGACTCCACTGATGGTCAGAGTGAAGTCAGAGTTTGATCCACTGCCTGTAAAACGGTCTGAAATCCCTGATACTCGAGTGCTAGTACTTAATGAGCAGTTTAGGAGTTCCTCCATCTCTCTGTTGGTACCAGGCTAAAAGGTGGTACCCACTACTTAAATAAACATTCTGACTGGTCCTACATGTGATGGAGACGGAGCGTCCCGGAGCAGAGCTCACTGCTCCAGACTGAGTCACTGTGACCTGGCCTCTGGACTCTGAGGATACAGAGACAAAGACATAAAGCAGCGTCATGGTTTTGTCCGCTTCATTTCAGAGGGACGGATGTTCACAGAAGAGAGGAGTTTGATTCTCTGGACTTTACCTGTGAAGCAGCAGCAGAGGAGAGTCCAGATGAGGACGCAGATCAAAGTCATGTTCTTGATGAGGAGGATTCCTGTGGCTTCTGTTGTCATGAAGGACAGCTGTCAGTCATCCAGTGTTCAACTCTCAGGACTATAAAGTGTCCCAGAGCACTGGAGCATGGTGCTGCTGATGCAAAGTGTCTCTCTATGGAAATGCTCTGACTGACTCCAACAGGGACCTGGATTATTGATCACAAGAAGAAGATAAAGAAGATGGACCTCCCCTGGGGGAACATTCAGTTTCCACTCTGTTTTCTTTATACACACACACATTACAAGTACATAGGTGCACAGGACATGTGCCAGGGAGCACTTGGGGGTTCGGTGCCCTGCTCAAGGGCACTGCCGCCCGGAATGGGTCAGGGCTCACTTGTTCTTTCCAAAGAATATTTAAAACTGTCCTATAATTCACTCCCACTCGAATCAATGCTCTCTTCCTCCACAACAATCTAAAATAAAGCTTTATCAAATGACAATGATTTACATTTTGCCCGATTGATTAGAGAGTTTTTCTTAAGAAATAACGTCATTACATGTACTTCATTCAATATGAGTATTTTGCTTTTTAAATGTACAACAGCTCATAAAAAAAGATTCAATACTTCTCCATAGTTTGTGAATCTGTTTCAAACATTTGAAGCAGTTATTATATAAACTGGGTAAACCGTGGATGTGTTTGGTGAGTTTGTTTGTGTCAAAGTCAGAGAGCCGTGTCTCTCTACAGTGAGAGGTTTTGTACGGCGGCTCAATGACTTTGTATCACTGTGGTACACGTTCGGTGGAGGAACCAGACTGGATGTTGGAAGTAAGTCAAATGTTAATTTATAAGAGCAATTTTCTTTGTTGTACTTATTATTCAGCTTACTAGGAGAAATAGTTGCCTCTCCATGTTATTGTATACATACTTTTATAAATATGTTGAACTAAGAGGCTAACTTTACTCCAGCAAAAGACGTTTAAATGTTTTTATGAGTTAAACATTGAACAGAGAATAAATCATTATTTCCACCTTTAATGGTGAAGTAGCATCTGGAGGGCTGGTAGGTTTAGTTCAGTGAGTCAAAGTCAGAGAGCCGTGTCTCTCTACAGTGAGAGGTTTTTGTACGGCGGCTCAATGACTTTGTATCACTGTGGTTGACTTTTGGTGGAGGAACCAGACTGGATGTTGGAAGTAAGTTTCTGCACAAAAACTAAATATGATGTTTAGAGACGTTTCAATTCTGTGTTAGAATGTTTGAGAGATAGATATATATTTTAATTGTAATGTTTAGATAGTATTAGTATTCATGTCTTTATTTCTCTTCATCATTGAGCCTAAGTCGGAGCAGCTTTTCTGAAATGTCTTTATACATTCCCAACATGCTGTCATTTAAACAGCTTCAAATGTGAAATGATGAAACTGCTAATGTTTCATTCACTTATTCTTAATTTTTTCTGTTTTCTGTTTTCAAATAAATTACGAATACAGTTTTTAAATACGGTTGAACAGAGTAAAGATAACGATGGATATTTAAAAAATGTGTTGAATTCTTTCAGACATTATTTTAAAGTTTGTAAAACTGGGTAATGATTGAGATTCACATTAAGCACAATTGATTGTTTCATTTCCGTATTTGTTCATTTATCCACTAAATAATTTAATTATGGTTTGTAGAGTTCAGGTTTTGGATGATTTAGACCACAACTATTTAAAATGTGTCCTAATGTTGTACTTTATTTCCAGTGTAGTCTGACATATTTCAGGTGATTCTGTATGAAGTGTCTCCGTGCTGATTTGCATGAGAGGCTTCTTAAAGGGAAGTGAAACAATGTGTGAGTGAGAGACTGATGGAGCAGAACCAACATCTGACAGAAACTCCTTAAAGGAGAAACGCTCTCACAGTAAAGGTGTCCCAGTGTCTGCTGGTTGATCGACAGCTGTGTGCTCCCTGTCCTCTAATCTGATTGTGTCTCCTAGGTGATGTCCGTCCCACCCTGACGGTGCTGCCCCCCTCCACAGAAGAGCTGCAGCAGGGGAAGGCCACGCTCATGTGCCTGGCCAACAAGGGCTTCCCCTCAGACTGGAGTCTGGCCTGGAAGGTGGACGGCAGCAGCAGCAGCAGCAGCTGGGAGGAGAGCAGGAGCCCCGGGGTGCTGGAGAAGGACGCCCACTACAGCTGGAGCAGCACCCTGAGGCTCTCTGCAGATCAGTGGAGGAAGGTGGTCTCTGTGACCTGTGAGGCCACCCAGGGCTCCCAGACTCCGCTCTCAGAGACACTGAGGAGAGACCAGTGTTCCCAGTCCTGAGCTGACTCACTGGGACTCTGCTTTCTCTCTCACACTGCTCTCAGTCTGCTCTCTGGCTCTCAGGACATGTTTCAACATCAACCTGTTTTTGCTTGTGTCGATGGTTTCAACATTTTAAAATAATAAAGATTAATGTGTGTATTATAAAAGTGACATGTTCTGATTACATTTCTGTGAGATATTATATATAAAAGTAACCTTATTCACATTCATTCACAAAAGTCAAAACATTACCAAGTCAATATTTCCCATATTACTTTTAATGATCTTTGGGTTTGGTTATACTTCTGGAATCATTCTAGTTTTATCTTTGTTAATACAAATTGGTTCCAATAAATATAGTATGAACATCATGGTAAACCACAAAGCTCTCTCTTATCACTAATGTTTAAGTACATCCATGTGTGATTTTCATGTGTTGTTAAACTTTAATCTTACAACATATGAATTAAATATTCTACTTAAAATATTTTCAGGACCAGAAATAAAAGCAGGGTGTCATCTGCTGAAGTTATATAACATCAATCTAAATTAAGTTGACCTTAAATATTATTGAATGGACACAGTACAACTGCGGAATTATTAAATGAAAACATTTTTTTCTGATTTAATTAAAACTGATATTATATGAAAACAAAGACTATTTATCACCTTAGCTGTGTCAATGCCACAAGGCGTATGACGTGTGTGTTTGTGCTCTGCTCAGCTCTGTGTGTGTGTGTGTGTGTGTGTGTGTGTGTGTGTGTGTGTGTGTGTGTGTGTTTGAGTGTGTGTTCGGTGTGTTTGTGTATGTCCGACACCGGCATTTGTTTTCAAATGACCATGAACAGTAATTTACACACATCTGGCCAGTACTCCATAGGTATATGTGTGTGTTCCCAAATGAAATAAATGTGTTTAATCTTAATCTCGATGTAGTGCTCAGTGCTGTCGGAGTGCGGGTATAAAAGGTTCACCTAGCAGCTTTCACCTTTTAAATTAGTTGGACATCCTCTCTATTTCTCGGTTTTCCAGAACCTTCAGTGGGATCACAAGGTCTTCATCAGTTGTGAAGATATAGATGCTAATAACGGAGATGGATCAGTTTACACTTTCCTGACTTTGTTGTCTTAAAGATGAGTGAAAATGGTGGAAATCTCTTGAAAAAAGCTAGTAAATTGTCTTTGAGTTTAAGTCGACAATTAACCTTTAATGTGTAATCACTTGATATCCGTTTAACTTAATCATACAAAAGTTTAATCATTTACCCCCCAAAAATTTAAATAAACTCAATTCTTTCATACATTTATTTTGTATTGGTTGTTTTTAAAATGTCAAAATGGTGAAACCACTTCTCTAAACTGAAGCTGTTATTGAATAAGGCCAGAATATCAGTGTAATCAGGAAATATTAAAATGTTTAGTTTGCAGAAGGCTTAAATCAACCAGCAGGTGGCACTACATGTGCACAGATTCTCATTTTAGTTTCATTCTAACTTCAAGGATTAAGGTGAGTGCAGTTTTTTACTTTCTATCAGATGTGAAAACCTGTAGCAACAAACACTGTCAGAGAGATAGATATACTATGTTGTGTAGAAAACATTATTTTTGCAATTCTCTTATCTTCTCTTTGCTACCGCCTTGATTTAGTTATCTTGCAAGGAAGGCCTTTTAAAAAAAAAGAAAACAAGCTGGGCAACTTCACACTCTTTTAATATTTATTCTCTGGAGAAATGTGTAGCTTGACTCTGGAGATCATGTCCCTTTCAACTTGAATCCCCTAACAAAGTTGAGACAGATAATAAATGGTAACTCAAGGCTAGGAAAAGATAAACTGAGTATTATGGCTCTATAGTAACTTTTGTTTTTTAACACATTGCCTCTTTAAAACAACTTTGGTTTTCTCTCTCACTGTGACATACGTACATGTTGGAATATTGAGTTTTCATGTGGGGCTTAGCCATGTTTTCTGTTAATCTCTTGTTCCTACATGAAGAAGGTTTGTGTCAATTACAGTAACAAAATGTGATTTTTTACTGTCAAGCCCAAATTTGATGTAATGATACCAGTTTTACCATTAACCGTTTCACCATGTTAGTTTAGCATGTTAGCTAATCGGACTGAGCTAGCTTGTGAGTTAGCTAGCTAGCACCAAAGACACAGTTCTCTGGGTAGTTTGTGATAAACCCTAAAAGTGGCCTAATTAAAATGTTGACTGGATGGTGGTGCAAGAGGAAGAGTAGGGTGTCTGTGAGTATATTAAAGAATAGGAAGAATTTGGTGGGCAATAATTGAATACATACATTTTAAATCATTGAAAAAAGCTTCTACTGATAAAGGATGCAAGATAAAACTTCTCAGGAATTAATAAGGTAAGAAATTAGGTTTCTTCAAGTACAAAACAGCTTCTAATGAGAAAAAAATCAGTCAGAGAAGTGAATATACATCATGAGAGTTCAAAATGTAATGAAGTTAAACAAAGACAAAAATACATGGCCTGGATTATGTGAGAAAAGCAAACAGACATGAATAAACACAGACAGTAGCCCTGAAGATATTGACTTCTTACACTGATCATACTCACACATAAATATCATTATGTAAAACATGAGCCAGCTTTTTAGCTATTATTTATTTAGTCAACAATCGAGCTTGTATAGTAAATGATGTGAAAAATCCATGAAGTTTTGCAGTTTTTAGCTAGAGTTCCTTTACCATCGTAGAAAATATGTTTTAACAATGTGACATTATTTTTGAGATACTTAATTGTCCTACCTACAGTGTGTACTTTCCTCTGTAGCTTGTATTAGACATCGTTTTTAATGGGTGCTAATCGCTAACAAGCTAACCGTTAGCTTATGCAGAAGCTAATTCTGAGCTTGCTAACGTGTAGCCTATGGAGTACCGTTCATTAAATAGCTAACTTAATCTACAATAAAAGTATTGTGTCTTCTGTTTGTTGCAGTTTATGATTATGTTATTGTAAAAGACAGTAATGTAATGTGTTCACAGGGCTGTGGACTTTTGTATTCATCGGTCAAGTACCTTTTAACTAGGGTTGGGAACCGAAACTCGGTTCCAGATGAGAACCGATAAGAAAATGCCGGGTACCGGGTACCCATACAAAATACACAATTTCTGTTCTGCTTAACGGTTAGCGCGGCGAAACTGTGGCGCGCTTACACTGTAGGTGCGTCCCGTTTGGGGGTGCGGGGGGGGATGCGGGTGCTAGTGGAGCCTCGCAGATGGGGCTGCTGCAGCCCCCTCAGCACCCCCCCCCCCTTCCCGCGTCCATTCGCGATATCTCGCTGTCTCGCAGCAAGCAGGAAACCACACCAGTAAGCCAGCTCACACTGTCAGCTCCTCGCAGCAGCGAGCTGACCAATCAGAGCACACTGGGCTCACAGGGAGGGGGGGGCAGGAGCTCCAACAAGCCGTTTAGGACAGAGAGTGAATACACATACTATACAGAGATGCTGTATGAGAAAACCAATGTGAGTTTGGAAAATTGCACTATGTAAATCTATTCTAGTAGACCTCAACAATGGAATTATGATCAGTAGAAATGGCCATGAATTGGACCTTTAACAGCACGTGCACCACATGGTATTGATCCCTTGGAACATCCCTTATCATTCTTCATACATCCAGCCGGCATTGTCTGTATGTTTGAACTGTGTCTGCAGCTACAGACAGACTAGTTGTATCTTGCAGCCAGCAATGATTTAAGAAAGTAAATGAGTAGAACTTCAAAATACACATGATACTTTCACCTGGGATTTTCCTGTAGCAACACATCTGCTGTGAAAAATGTTTTTCTTTTGAGGATTTGAAGCTTTTTTGCAGGATAAGGTCTTCCAAGAGGTGGCGGTTTGTCCACTACAAGTAAATAAAGGTAAGTTGTAATTTAACTCCCGAAATAATCATATGCATCTCTGACAGAGACCTGATGTGAACCCAATCTGAGGACAGAAGCTAAGAGATAAACAACATTTTACATTTCCAAAACAGGCATGAAAGCAGAGGAAAGGTTGTCATAATAAAAAAACTAAAGATATGTCCACAGGCTCTCGTACATTGATCCTCCAAAAATGTACATGATAAAATGAGAACAAATCCCTATCAAACAACATACCTGCGGTCTGTTCGCTATCCTAATAGAATCTTCATATGTCTATGAAAACACGTACACTTTCACACAGTTACATTTTGGCAAATACAGCTTGTATGAAGAACATTGTGTGCGAGGCCAGACAACATTGATGGATAGAGATATGGAGGAATATGCCAATTTCATCACCAGGTCACAAGTTTTCACAATATCTGATTTGAAGGAACAGTAAACACATTTTAAAATCAACACTGATATGACACCAGGCAGTGGCATTGTGTTGGTTTAAATGTGTCATCTTGTGTTGTTACGCAGCTTTGTTGAATACTTGATTCTGATTGGTCAATTCCAACATTCTATGGTCTGTTATCGCCTTATAGCAGACTGCTGCAATGGACAGTCTTAAGATACTGCACATCAACTTGTATGCATTTAGAAATGTCAGTGGTGGCAAAAAAAACACTGGAAATGTTTTCTAATATACATTTTCAAGGAATTTGGTGGCCACAAAACTTCTCAATTAATGGTTAATGGCTAGACTATCCCCAGTAAAGAAAACACATGAGCAAGAAAAAGGAAACAGTGCAGGAAAACAAGAGAGGTTAGAGAAATGTACATTATCGATAAGATAGAAACAGCAAACGAAACACAGCATGAGTTTTTTGACAGTAACAGTGCAGAAAACCTTTTATTTTTACAATCATTCAATATTCTTACTGGAAAAACGTACTCAACTACCAGTTGAATAGAAATTAGGGCTTGGATGTGTCGGCAATTTTGACATTCATTACCCTGCATGATAATCTTTTTAGCGAGCGCCATAAAATCCTTTTGAAATCCTTACTAGGAAGCTGTGTACAAAGTGAAATAATGTACAGCGAGCCAGTCATTGTTAGGAAATAAGTCTTGCTCATCATGTTGGGGTTTATTTCTCAATAATGACCAGCTCGCAGTTTCAAACACCACCGATGGTCCGTTTTGTCTTTTGTTTAGAGCAGGGGTGGGGAACCTTTTTCCTCTCAAGGGCCATTTACATTTTTTCAACATCCTCCGAGGGCCGTACAAATTATCGACCTCTGCTTAAAAATACTAAAATCAAAGCCCATTCATTTGGCCTTTCGTTCATGCTGTGCAAAGAAAAAGCAACCTCTCAATCCAGATATCTTACCATGACTCTGTATGCATGCATGTGCACGGTGTGGCATGACCACCAAAACAGAAAGATATGGACACATATTAGTTTCCTATCCATGTGAACATGATTTAAGTGTGGGGTTGGGGACCTAACCTCCTCTAGGGGGGTCCGGGGGGCAAGCTCCCCTGGGAAGATTTTTTTTGAATGTTGAAGTTAAAAGCATCAATCTGGTGCACTTTGAGAGCAACATTAAGAGATCTATGGATACATCTCTCAACATCCTATGAAACAGAACTGGAAGCAGATTTTTTTTTTCTTTATGGATATTTTACAAATCACTTCCCTTTTAAACTGTATTCTTGTTTATTAATAACAACTTTTTGTTACTGTCATAGTATTTTATACCTGTTTACTTTATTCTCTTATTTTTTTATAACTATAATGATCATATAAAGATGTGCCTTTACCTCACTGGTTGTAGAAAAAGCTTCTTATATTTGTTAGCATAGCTAGCTAACCAGATGCTAATAACAACAAAGCTATTGACTGTATGATCAGTATGTCAGATGAACAGATCGCCACTGGGCTTTCAACTAAAGACACAGCCACGCAAAAACTGCAGCATGTGTACGGCTCCTTATCTGAAGTGCCGGAGCGGCGTTCTGGTGCTCTCCGTCAGAACAGCACCCCTGTCAGACGAGACATATACCACGTGATGACACGTTAGGCTCGTGTTGTGTTAAAGGAGCCTGACCAGGAAAAGCCAGGAAAAAGCCAGGAAAAACAGGCACTCGTTTGTTTAATTCTTTTGCGGTCTAGATTTCTTTAAAAAATTTATTTTTTGCGTGTGTTTATAAATGACCTCGAGGGCCATACCAAATGGTCTCGCGGTCCGTATACGGCCCAGAAGCCGGAGGTTCCCCACCCCTGGTTTGGAGAGTCAATGGTTTTGTTGAGCTGCAGTGGATATGATGCATACATTTTTTTTCTTGTTTCAGGCTTTCTATGAGATTTTGGACCATCCAGCCACCGTGAAAAGGCCTGGCTTCTGATTTGTTTGATGGGGTTGAGTTAAGGACTCTGTGAAGGTCACTCAAGTTGTTTTAACCCCAAACAAAGACAGGGAAACAAGGTCCAATTAGACCTTCTAATATTCTGTCTTTCTACAATATATGGCATGACATGATCTTGTATCCTGTCTAAATTATAATGTGATCATATCTGACATCACATTAATGTCCCTTTCTCTGTTTACATACAAAATTGTCCCAGGATATCTCCGACATGCAGACAGATAACACATGTATGAACATTAAACACAGACATGCAAACACACATTTCCCATGACTCTGCAAATTCTCATGTTAAATGGAAAAATCCTTCAGCGTTTGTTCTCCTCACACACTTGGCTCTGCTCTGCATGTTGTGAAAGCCCGAACATCTGAACGCTATCAGCTGTTTGACTTTTGAACACTGACGGCAGACTCAGTCTCGAGTTAGGGCATGCAAAAAAAAATGCAAAAGTTTTAAGTCTGAAAATGGATGAGTCAGGTTCTGCAGGGTAAACTCTGCAGATGTGTTAAATTAGGTTGAGATTCAAGCTGGAATAATCACACATGTGAACTCTTGTTTCCTCGAAGTGTTAAAGTTCCTATCTCTTAGTATATTTGTTCCATATCCATATATATTCTGAGAAAGACATGATAAGCTGAGGTTAATGTGGCATTAAAAGTTCAAATCCAGGTCTCTGTGTGTAAATAACAGGCAAAGTTCTGTGAAATAGTTTCATCAATAAAGATAAGTGGGGAGAGACGTTCAGAAGTCCATCAATGATTTCAGATAAAACGAAATACACAACTCCCACTTTAAATCCTTTTATTTTTTGTTTTTAAAGGAATATTTGGTTCAATGTTTCTCTTTGCCTTAACTGTACTCCCTTTCTTCGGTAAAACTCACCTTCACTAGACTCATTGAATCACTGAAATGCATTCAATGAGTGTATCATTTAAAATAACTACTTTAGTCCAAGGTCAATAATGAAGTGTTTAAAGGTCCCATGTCATGCTTTTCTGGTTATTACCCGTCCCCTTGTGTGTTATGAAGGTTTTTATGCATGTAAACGGTCTGCAGAGTCAAAAACCCTCAAAGTACACCCTGTAGGCCCTTAGGGAGTAAAACTCTAACACAGAAAATACCTGTCTATGCTGCCCCAGAACGCCTCGTTGGAGATTTCTCTTTTTCCATTTGTTTCTTCCGGGAACCAAAATGGACCAATCCGCGGAGCACCTCACACACCAGGATCCCTTGGCTAACTAACAGGGAGTCCCATTGACTTGCATAGAGCTCCCTGGTTGGTAATAGACAAGTTGGGATCGCGGAGAAATGCTCTCCGCAGACCCATTCTCACAGCGTTATAAACCTTTTTCTTACTCAATATCAAGCCACACTTATTGTTTTTACTTCGGCTGTGAGTGTTTGTGTGTGCTCAGGATGAGTTTCGCGCTGTCCCGCCGACCCGGAAACCACACCAGTAAGCCAGCTCACTGAGCAGCGAGCCTCGCAACGTCCCGACCAATCAGAGTACACTGGGCTCACAGGGAGGGGGGGGCAGGAGCTCCAACAAGCCGTTTAGGACAGAGAGTGAATACACATACTATACAGAGATGCTGTATGAGAAACCAATGTGAGTTTGGAAAATTGCACAATATAAATCTATTCTAGTAGACCTCAACAATGGAATTATGATCAGTAAAAATGGCCATGACATTGGACCTTTAACTTAATAGAACTTAATAGCATGGGGATGTATTACAAATAGTCATTGGAACAAAGGTCATACTATTGGGAATCAAATAAATACTGTACATTTAAAAACTCTGAATGATATTCACTGAAGAGACAAATGTGTATTAATCTGCGGCTGAAAAGGTCATCATTAAATGCACTACTTCCAAATGAGTAATGTTTGCTCTAAACTAGAAGGACCAGCAGCAAGAAATGACTTAACCTTAATAAAAGTTGTTGCTATATAATCATTTGAAAGCCGTTTATAGATGCAAGAGTCAGCAATGTAAGAGATCGATCAATGTACTGTTGATTTTTCACGAGATTTTGTTAGTATCACACACAGGTTTTTCTTAATTTCTTCAAAATGTATAGTTAAGTACAGGCATGAAAACGGGTCAGGGGTGAAAAAGGTGAGAAGGATATTATCCCTCTAGGGGGTCCGGGGGCATGCTCCCCCGGAAGAACATTTTGAATATTCCATATTTTAAAGCATCAATCTGATGCATTTTGAGATGCATTTTTTTGCCAACCTGGGGAGAGCTGGAGAAACTTAACTTCAGCCATGAGTCAAAAATATTATGGCCTCCTTACTAAGTATTATGCAAGACATTTCATGCCAGCCTGTCACTGGGTCTAACATTTACAGTATATGAGGCACAATGTGGTAAGGGCTTAATGCAAATGGCTTAATGCATATGCAGATGGTGGACATGCTGTAACTTAACTTGTCTACTCTTCCATCATGACTGACAGCCAATACAATGTTATGTAATTCAGATTTTAATACATTTTATTGGCAAAGATAGCCTAAAACACACAATACAGTGGTTTCCAGGAGCCTTAGAAAACGGGATGGAATGCTCCGCCAAGGTTCCAAGGACCATTGCCTAGAACACAAATTATGTAATTAATGTAAAGCTAGTGTATTCCATGTTTAGGTGATGATGCTGCCAGTGACCGCAGCTGATTGTGAATAATAATAATAATAATAAATGATTATTATTATTGTTATAATAAAAATAACAATCTCAAAGTGCTAGTGTACTCTGTCTATGCTGCCTGACTAACAGGCCTACACCACCTACCTCTGCATTTGCTATGCGGTTTATAACTGGTACGGGGATCTTTCCCTGGCACTGCTGCCTGATTGTTTCTGACCCCTGGTTGGCTTGACTCTGGCTTGCTGGATTCACCCTAGCTGATGCTGGAAGGAAGCTGCTGGCAACACTATGAGTGGAAGCTATCATCTGCACCTTCTTCTTGTGAACTTCCGTCTGGCAGTGAGCCTGCAGAGCATGGCTGCCTTTGTTAGCATAATTGATCTCTTTGTGGCAGAGAATGCATCTGGCGAATCCCTGCCTGTTGATTTTGATGAATACATCTCCTAGATGAAAGGACACCTCTTGCTCTTTTACTGAGACCTTGCCTTCCAGTTTTAGCCACGACCAGTTCCAGCTGTATTTCAATCCAGCATCCAGCTGTTTAACAATGGCTGAATCCTTCTCCCCTAACACACTCATTCTGCAAAAATAATGTTTGTATCAGTGTTAGCACTAACTTCTAGTTTAGCCTTATTGATAGAACGGTGGACCACTTTACCCCTCAGCCTTGTCAGTCCCCTCACCTCAAAATCATCAACACGTCCTGGAAAAACGAGTTGTAGAGATTTTAGAAAGTAGCACTAACATTAACCAGTTTTTCTTTTTTGTGATTTACCGTAAGCTATACAAGCTAGCATCTAACTTTAGTAACGATATCTAGCTAATGTTAGGCTAACGTTAACGGTAGCGTTAGCTAATCATTTTCCACCGGAGCTTTAGTGCTAGCTGTCTAACGTTGCGTTCTCTTCTGCTGTGTTCACATTACACATTCGTCACTACCTCCCCGAGTCGGGAGCGATTCATGCTGTGCGGAATCGCCGAGGCCAGGCGTGCTTTCAGCTTCTGATGGTGGTCTGGATCCCGCTCTGGTCAGCACGAGCGAAGCGAACTGCTTGTAAACCAATGATCAGGTCCCTTTTGGCACGCGCACCTGTTCGCAGTTCACTGAATCTCTGGGGCTGGTTCAGAGGCCGTAACGGTACGCACCGTGGAAGACGAGACCCAATCACTGCCGCTGAGAGACTCTCGTCTTCCACTCGTCACCCAACGGTGCGTACCATTACGGCCTCTGAACCTACCCCCCCCCCCCCTTAAATATTTTCTCATCGAATCTACACGATTCATGTAGGTCACCTATTTTGGTTTCAAAACGGCGAATTTCGCCGAAAGGTGAGTGATTTTCATGCCTGTAAGTAGTCCTGCTACTGATTATTAAAATCATTATTGTTAACATAAGTTATTCGAATACAAACATAAAGAAGGTAATTTTTTTCTCCAATGCTTTTATTCCACTTTTTCTCCAGCCTTCTACATGTAGGTAATACAGTACATACAGTAGACAGTACACAGTACAAAGATAACCCTACTCAAACATTACTCAGACATGCTGAGTGTACAAAATATCAGCCACCACCTGCTCTGTGCATAAAGTAAACTATGCAGGCGAGTCCAAGCGAAATCTACGAACACTTATCAAAGAGAGGGGGATGGATGTGCAAAAAAAGCTGTGCGGCTCGTTATAAGTTCCTGATATTTGTACACTCAGATATTTGTTAAATTGGTTATTGGCAAAAACAAAAAATCCCCTGTGAAAAGCTAAAAAAATAAATCCATTCAGGGTATTGATTATTCTATCATATCATAAACAAATATATATTTTTAGAAAAAGTACATATGGTGTTAATGGGTACAATTTGGACAGAGGATAAAATAAATAAAATATGAGAATCACTGCATTACCAATCTGTATGCATGCATAATGAATAATGTTCAACACAACCTTTTGTTATAGTAATAATAAAATAAAATCTGAAGGATATTAAAACATTGCTAGTAACTTTGGATCATTCTCTCTGCTTTTCTGATCTTTTCTCCATTTTGCTCCTCCTTTTATGCCCTTTTCCCTACTTTGCTATATCTATCTTTGCCCTCTCTTTATCCCCTTTTGCCTCTGACAGTCAACTAGGATTGCAGCCTGTCAGGCGGTTAGATCAAGAGTTTAAATTATGTTTCGGTGCTTTGGGTTTTTAAGCCTGTTTGTGTGATAGTTATTCTCAATTTCCCAAATGTCTTGGCTTTAAGGGAACACATTTTGTTAGACGCCAGAATTAATAAGACATCAGGAAAAATGCTCTTACGCCATTCTATCCTACAGTAAACTAACACAAATGATTTCTATTGGAAAGACACATGTTTCCATTTGGCACATTATCAGAGGAATGATTAAACCTTTTATGCAAACAGTCAAGTGATAACTTATCAAACATGACACGAGACAGCGATTACAAAAAGGGAAAAAATGTGAAGGCCAGTATCTCCCAAAAGGCTCAAAGTCTTTTCTGTGCTACGATATATAATTTAGAGAGCTAAGGCCAAAGTAACTGGCAGGGAAGAGCCTCTGATAATATCAAATCGTACTTGTCTTTTCATTTTGACTCTCAGCTTTGAGATCAGGGCTGAAAGATTGTTGGTCCTTTGCCGTATAAAAAAAGTAATTTATGTTGTTTGGACCCTGAACCACGAAATATTTAAACAAAATCACACCATGGAAAACATCAAGTATAAAAGACTCCCTTCTTACGTTTTTTGCACTTTACCCCATGCCTCAGCTCCCCTCCTACAGTCTTAATCTATTTGCTTTTTGAAATATAACAAGTGCAGCAGTACACGCCTTATTCTTGCATATAACTACCTGATGTGTAAAAATTAGCATCTTGTTTAGACGTACAAAGATAAAAACCGTAAAAAAAATACAAATAAAAGCCTGGATATGTGCTCCATCCCAGATTATGGCTGGACGCTCAGTACATGTTACTTGTTAGACACCTTTATCCGAAGCGACTTACATACTCAATACTGTGGGCAATCCCCACAGGAGCAATTCAGGGTGAAGTGTCTTGCCCAGGGACACAACGACATGCTGACTGCAGTGGGGTTTGAACCTGTGACCCCCTGATCCGAACACCAACGCACAACTCACTGCACCACACACCTCCTCATGTAAACACGCTGATGGTTTGCTAGTAGTTGACCGGCGCTGTGGGGGAGCGGTGGCTGGTGGAGCAGTGTCCCGCCCTAAAGAGAAGAGAAAATAAGAAATATTAAGGAAATGAGTTCACATTTATCACTATATCCACAGGGGGGAAGTAGTGGAGTACAAATACTTCGTTCCTGTACTTAAGTACATTTTCCTGGTATCAGTACTTTACTCCACTACTTATTTTTAGACGACTTTTTACTTTGACTTCTTACATGTTGAACCCAAATACCTGAACTTTCTACTTCTTACATTTTCCAAACAGGCTGGTTCCTTTAGTTTGAATGTGTGTTTGGTGGCGTGATCATTATTATTTAGAGTCATTGCGTGCCTATTGATTTGAACACGATCCGTGTATCCATCATTTCCTGGTCTTCTCTAAAGAAGAGGGACCAATGAAAACGTTGTCATGTTGCCGTTGTTCAGCATGGAAACATTCATTAGCTAACAATGACATTATTGTTCTATTCATATAAAGGGAGGTCAGGTACTCTTTAAAACAGCTGCTAGTTATGGGTACTTTTTACTTAAGTACATTTCAAAGCCTCTTTACTTTTACTTGAGTAAAGAAGTTTAGTCAGTACTTCTACTTTTACCAGAGTATTTTTAGACATCTGTATCTGTACTTCTACTTGAGTAAAGGATGTGTGTACTTTTGCCATCTCTGACTATATCCAATAACCATCTCCATTGTACAGTCGTTTTTATACGCCTCTGTCATTTCCTAGCTTATTCCTTTATAGCTTTGGTACTCAACTGGTTCATTGGTACAAGTAATCATTTGGAATGCAATACGATGCACAATCTGAAAGTTTAAGGGGTAGGAAATGCTAATGTGCGGACCCCAAAACATATAGTGTTACAGACTACTTTAACTTAGCTATACATTTAAAAGATTTGTTTCGCACAAAGTCAAAGTAACTTAATGTGTCATGTGTATCATACATTGTAATGCCTCCTAACTTTCTCTCTCACACACACACCATCTTGAATTCAACATTTTCAGAGAGTAAAAATACGAATTAGCACGTTTCTGATTAGCTTACTTGTAGCCTAATCACTTTGTCCTCCTTTATGTCAGTTTCTAAGCATGTTTCTAACAACTTCATTTTATGTAACTCTTTCTTTATGAACATGGTTGTATGTTAAACTGAATGCAAGTTAATTTGAGTCAAAATAATTAAGTTAAATAACAGAAATGTAATCCCTAACCGAACATTTAGCTAATATGCTAACCGGCTAACGGCGCTTTGGATAACTTTTAGCAAAAGAAACATAACAGCAGCGTTGATTTTACAAATAATATATTATATTTACACTGACCTAAATTAGAAGCTTTGTACATTAACTTTATCTTCTTACACCAATCATTTCAGCTACTTTTTGTTTCCTCTCAATTTGAGTTAAAATAATTAAGTTAAATAACAGAAATGTAATCCCTAACGGAACATGTAAGCTAATATGCTAGCCTGCTAACCGCGCTTTGGATAACTATGAGCAAAAGAAACATAACAGCAGCGTTGATTGTACAAACTACACATTATATATACACTGACCTTGACCTAAATGAGAAGCTCTTTACCTGTACTTTATCTTCTTACACCAATAATTTCACCTGTGCTCCGAATATCTGGAACAAACTCTCAGAAACCTGCAGGTCCGCTGCAACTCTCACTACTTTTAAATCCAGGCTGAAGACTTTTCTTTTTGCCGCTGCTTTTAATTGAACTATTCACATCTCACTGTAACTTGTATTCATGTATTTTGTCTTTTAAAGGTGGGGTAGGTCATTTTGGAGAAACCAGCTCGAGTGCGCTAGAATTTGAAAATACGCAGCCGGAAAAAATCTGCCCCTTCCTTCAGACTTCCTTACAGAGCTCCTCCTCCAACGCACACGAACGCGCACATGACCAATGAGGGCACGAGATAAGTTTGTGCACAGATGGAAGGCTGACAGGCAGGTAGGCCATCCAGTTATTTTAGCCGGGCCGGCTCAGATGATTGGTCGTGCTTTTTACAGCGCCACGGCTTCCACAGATGAATTATTTTTATGTATTTTTTGTCAAAGCATTTAATATATTCATTGCTATCGGGATGTTAAGAGCATTCCATGGAATATAACAAAAAATGTTTCTGAAATAAATTACATACCCCACCTTTAATGTTTATTTAGTTATCTTTGCTTTTTAATGACTGTTTTTAAATGCCATTTTCTTAATGTCTTTCATTTTTGTAAAGCACTTTGAAGTGCCTTGTGTTGAAAGGTGCTATATAAATAAACTTGCCTTGCCTTGCCTTGCCTTGCCTTGCCTTGCCTTGCCTTGCCTTGCCTTGCCTTGCCTTGCCTTGCCTTGCCTTGCCTTGCCTTGCCTTGCCTTGCCTTGCCTTGCCTTGCCTTGCCTTGCCTTGCCTTGCCTTGCCTTGCCTTGCCTTGCCTTGCCTTGCCTTGCCTTGCCTTGCCTTGCCTTGCCTTGCCTTGCCTTGCCTTGCCTTGCCTTGCCTTGCCTTGCCTTGCCTTGCCTTGCCTTGCCTTGCCTTGCCTTACTAAAGTTATATCTTGTGTTTTTGTTACCTGCAGAGTCCTGTGGAGCACTCGTAGTTGTTCTGGCAGAAAGCGCCGTACGGTTTGCTGCTCATGATCCTCCACAGCGGAGTCATGCGGGCCGTCCTCCTCAGAGAGCGGACGCTAACATCTGGACTCTGCTCAGACCTCACCTGAGGGGGCAACGGACCTGCACACACCTGGAATCACACACACACACACACACACACACACACACACACACACACACACACACACAGACAGGGAAGAGTCATTAGAAAATAACCAAACAAGGACGATCTGGCACTGAGCATTCATTAGCATTGATTTATGATCTGTTTTATTGAGTTGCACTGTTCGAGGAGCCTGTGACCTAAGATTTTCATTGTCATAACTATAGCTATGCACATATGACAATAAAAGCCTTGAACCTTGAACCTCATGCTTATTCTGTATGTAAGTCTAAAATGCAGGTCATTAATTGTATAATTATTGTGTTTTCACAGTACAGTGACTAAATGTTGAGGCACCCAATGTAAGTCAGACTTTACTGTAAAACATTCAACAGTACAAATCAGCATCAGCATGTTTGATGAAATAATCCATTTAAGATTAGGCTTCCAAAAAGTTGATTAGATTAGGGTGCATATCAAATAAAAGCACTTCTTTTGATCTTGAATCAAGCAGTAAAAGGACTTTTAAAGTTTAAAAAATAACTTATTATCTGTGCATTGCAACAGACCAATTATAGCACTAGTACTTTTATTTTATGTCCTTGTTCCACCAGATACATTTGCATATTTCTAACATGAAACATAACTAAAAACAACAACTCATAACGATAAACTTGGAGTAACTTGCATTTTCTCAGTTGTGTTTAGGCATTAAAGTACCCTTTCATTTTGTATTTCACCCTATACTGTTATCTAGATACATCTCATACATTTTTCACACAACTTAAAGCAAATATTTGATTTTTTTGTTATAACATGAGGCTCATTTATCTGTGGAGAATGCACTCACCTGCTGAGTCAGCATTAGCAGCACAATGCACAGTGCTACTGCTGCTTTGCTGTGAGTGAAGAAGACTTTGTCCTGCATCTTCTCGCTCTGAGTGAAACTGATCTGGACCAGAAAGGTTCCCTGATGTCCAAGACTCTGCGGAGCACTCAACTTTCCTGTGAGTGTGGAGGTTGTGTGGATCAGCTTTTCATGAGTGGAGGAAGTTAGTTGAAGGCAGCCTGACTCAGCAGTGGCAGCGGCAGGAGAGGCTGAACTCTCCTTTATACACACAGGCCGTGATCCCAGGAGAGAGAGGGAGTGGGAGGGAGGGAGAGTCACAGTCCACCCCTCTCCCTCCCTCTTTATCTGTCTCATCTGGCCCCAAATGTGACTTTTATGTTTGTGTGTTTTTACAAAAAACTGCCCTTTCCCAAATTAGTCCATCAGACACACTTTGTTCTTCTTCTGTTTGTTCTTCTACACGTAGAGAGAACGTGAGAACAAGTTGACCAGACTGTGCACTTAAATAAACGACAACAGAGAGACACAGCTGGGCGAAAAAGGGTTTAAAGAGGCGACGAGGTCACTGGATACAGTATGTGTGTCAATGCCTGTGTGTGTGTGTGTGTGGTGTGTGTGTGGTGTGTGTGTGTGTGTGTGTGTGTGTGTGTGTGTGTGTGTGAATGAACTATGTAAGATAAGGCTTTATCAATCTGCAGAGTCTGTGTCCCTGACTACAGATGCCCCTGACCTTGCACAGTCGTTCAGTCCCTCTTTTATAACACAGATGGACGATGAGCTCATATTTGACAGTAAGTCTGAGACACATTTGAAAATCACGTTTAAAAAGTTGACATTTGCAAGGATATATTTTTCATGGTTTTAAAGGGGGCAGTAATAAAGTCAAATAAGTCTGTAAGTAGCTCATTTTAAAGATTAAACGTGTCTTAAAAAATGCAGTTACTAGTATGTGGCTAATTGAGTTTGCACAGATAGTGAAAATCAAAATACAAGGAAGCTAAGTTAAAGTCGTGCAACAATGTTTGAATTTGTTTATCGCCTAACGTTAACTTTTATATAAGAGCAGTGTCCATTTGTGAAGATGGTCTTTCTGAAGAAAACGTGAAGATGTGTATTTTTTTTCGCAATAATCCAAATCCCAGTAGATTTGAGCTATTCAGAAATATTTTAACTTAGTTTTGCCAAAGCTCATGGTAATTTTAAGCCTCCAAAGTGCTGGATTTGTGTCTCCTTGAAAGGCAGAATAGTATGTACTTTGTTGGATAAACATTGAGTGGGTGAAAGAAAACCAATAGCCTCTTATCAACTGTGTTAGTTAGTCAATGGACAGAGAATATTTTAATTTTGAAAGGCATTTCAGTCAGCATCATGGGTCAAAAGGTCATCAAAAGGACATTCCTTTGAGACACAAGTTGAGAAATAAGAAATCCGAATATCTTTAGTGCACGTGTCATAGCGATGAGCAGAGATGGCCAAAGTACACACATCCTTTACTCAAGTAGAAGTACAGATACTCGTATTTAAAAATACTCTGGTAAAAGTAGAAGTACTGACTAAACTTCTTTACTCAAGTAAAAGTAAAGAAGTATGGGCTTCGAGTAAAAAGTACCCATAACTACCAGCTGTTTTAAAGAGTACCTGAGCTCCCTTTATATTAATAGAACAATAATGCCATTGTTAGCTAATGAATGTTTCCATGCTGAACAACGGCAACATGACAACGTTTTCATTGGTCCCTCTTCTTTAGAGAAGACCAGGAAATGATGGATACACGGATCGTGTTCAAATCAATAGGCACGCAATGATTCTAAATAATAATGATCACGCCACCAAACACACATTCAAACTAAAGGAACCAGCCTGTTTGGAAAATGTAAGAAGTAGAAAGTTCAGGTATTTGTGTTCAACGTGTAAGAAGTACAAGTAAAAAGTTGTCTAAAAATAGGTAGTGGAGTAAAGTACACTTCCCACCTCTGGCGATGAGTAGACAGAATAAATAATGTTCCCACTGCCAGTTTTTTTAGGCCAAACTAAGGATGTTTTTAGATATGACTCACTTTGTTTTTTATCCAAAGTGAGTCATATCCAGGTCTACAGAGGCTGGGCTCTACGTTTAAAACAGACTTAATGACAGAAGTTTGCTTAAAGGTCCCCTATCATACTGTCTTTCATCAATATATTATAGCTCTCAGATATATACAAAACATTTATCTGATTGGCTGAAACACCAAACAGATCATTGTAGCATTACCCATAATCCCCTCTGTTTCAGCCCTGTTTCAAAAGTGCTGATTCTCTGTCTGTTACTTTAGATGAAAATAAGGAGCCCCTCCCCACGCCCCTCTGAGAGATATTTGGTTAAAAAGAACACAATGGTGCTCTAGGAGGAGATTCAGGTGATAAGGTGGGGGGGGGTTACCTTGGTTGCTGATTGGCTAATGGTTACACAAGCCAAAACATCGTTATGACATCATAAAGTGGCCAAAATCTGATCAGCTCATTTTCAGACAGGTTTTTATATAAATGGATCAGGACAAAAAGAGAGAGAATCTTTTTTCCTGAAACTTTCAGAATGTCTTTACACAGAGGGGACACATGTTGATGTAGAAAAGACATGGAGAAGAGCGGACACATGTTGATGTAGAGGAGACATGAAAAAGTGGATTTTGCATAATAGGTGACCTTTAAACACTCACTAAAGAACAGTTAATGAACTCAGGCAGAGCACAGGATCACAGATGTTTGTAATAGAGGATTCCTGTAAGCTTGTTCATCACCAGAGACCTCCAGAGAAGCACGAGACTGACAGGAATCCTGCATTACATAAGCCCAGAACATCTGCATAATATATAACCACCGAGCATGACTCAGCAGATTCTGCCTGACAGGCTGAGCAGCTGCAGAGGTGAAGATGAAGAAATGAAAGTTAGATCCCATGTGCTGAGCTAATGCACCACAGATGCAAAGTCAACTGGTTTAAATGCGTGCACATATAAATCATTAGCAATAATAAAAAGCTAAATTTTTTTGGGAACAATTTGCAAGAATGAAAATTGCTGACACATAAAGTATGATGTTGCATGAGCTAAACCCTGCTATAAAACTTTATGTGTTAAACCACATGTGTCAAACTGAAGGCCCGGGGGCCAAATCCGGCCCGTGGTGGATTTAATTTCGACCCGCAGGATAATTTCTAATTACTATTAGATCTGGCCCGCCGGTATATTGCACGCACACCTTCACTCAATCCTGAGGGTTTCCTCAGCTCAGAGCCTGACCCCAAACATTGATGAACTTGCACCCAAGATGAGATGCCAAGTATCTGCTTGAACTAGCATCACAGAGCAGCACACTGAGTTTCAATGGATGTTTCCTTCTGCACTTTTCTTCTTGCGACAACAGGGCATGTTTGTTTTTTCTTTGAGGGAAATAGTTTTTTTGAAGCTGTTGTGGCCTGTGGAAAAATGTTATCATAAGAAATGACTCTGCAGATAGAGCCATAAGAAATGAATGCAACTGATTATTTAATGTTGTTTTTATAGGCAATCATTTAAGCTTTGTTAGTTCCAGGTTTAATATGTGCAATAAGTTCATTTCAAGTTCTGCAATAAACATTGAACCAGTCCGGCCCTCGACTAGTACACATTTTTTTATTCGGCCCAC